>CM056055.1:35147976-35340476 GCA_029574335.1 Rana kukunoris | reverse complement strand
CAACCCCACAACCCCCCCCCCCACAACCCACACCCCCCCCCCCGAACCCACACACAACCCACAACCCCCCCCCCACCCCCCCCAACAACCCACCACAACCCCCCCCACACACCCCCCCCCCCACACAAACCCCCCCCACAAACCACACCACCACCCACCCCCCAACACAACCCCACAAAACCCACCCCCAACAACCCCCCACCAACCCAACACCCAACCCACCCCCCCAACCACACCCCCCCCCCACACCACCCCAACCCACCACCCCCCCCCCCCCACCACCCCCCACCCCCCACCACCCCCCCCCCCCCCCACCCACCCCCCACCCCACCCCAACCCACCCCAACCCCCCCCCAACCCCCCCAACCCCCCCCCCCCCCACCACCCCCCCCCCCCCCCACCCCCCCCCCCAACCACCACCACACCCCCCCCCCCCCACCACACCCCCACCCCCCCCCCACAACACCCCAACACCCACCCCACCCCCCACCCCCCCCAACCCCCACCACCCCAACCCCCCAACCACCCCCACCACCACCCACACCACCCAAACCAACCCCCCCCCCCCCCCCCCACACCACCCACCCCCCCCCCCCCCCCCACCCCACACCCAACCCCCCCCCCACCCCCCCCCCCCCCACCCCCAACCAACCCCCCCCCCACCCCCCCCCCACCCCCCCCCACACCCCAAAAAAACCCCCCCCACCCCCCCCCCCCCCCACCCCCCCCCCCCCCCATAAAAAAACCCCCCCACCACCCCCCCAACAACACACCCCCAAAACCCACCCCCCCCCCCCCCCCCCCCAACCCACAACCCCACACCCCCCACCCACAACCCACACCCCCCCAAACCCCCCACCCCAACAACCAACCCACCCCCCCCCCCCACCCCCCCCCCCCCACCCCCCCCCCCAAGAACCCCCCCACCCCCCACCCCACCCCCCCACCCCCCCCCCCCCCCACCCACCCCACCCCCCCCCCCCCCCCCACCCCACCCCCCCCCCCCCCCCCCCCCCCCCCCCCACCACCCCCCCCACCCCCCCCCCCCCCCACACACCCCCCCCCCCCACCCCCCACCCACCCCCCCACAACCACCCCCCCCCCCCACCACCCCAACCCCCCCCCCCCCCAACCCCAACCCACCCCAAACACCAACCCCCCCCCCCCCCCCCCCCCACCCCCCCCCCCCCCCCCCCCCCCCCCCCCCCCCCACCCAACCCCCCCCCCCCCCCAACACCCCCCCCCCCCCACCCACCCCCCCCCCCCCCCCCCCCCCCCCATCCAGTTGTGATAATTTTGTGCATGCCTCAGACAAATTTTAACAACATTTGCAACATACAGTATATAACGTTTCAATCATGTAAACATATATAACCATGTATTTGACCAGCACAGGGTGGAATTAAATAATTTAACTTCACCAGTAAACTCATCTTATGCAACACAGCACTATTTCTCTTCTACACCACCTCTCTGTGCATCAAGTATATACAATTTCCCCCTAATTGCCTAGTCCATTGGTCTCCAAACTGTGGCCCATGGGCCAAATGAGGCCTTTGCTTGCCTTTTTTTGGCCCTTGGGGCACTATTCCACCCACTGACACCAACAAGGGAGCACCATTCCTTCCACTGACACCAACAAGGGAGCACCATTCCTCCCACTGACACCAACAAGGGAGCACCATTCCTTCCACTGACACCAACAGTGAGGAACAACTCCTATTGCTGACAATGGGGCATTTTTCAAACCACTGATGCCAGTGATGGGACACTATTCCTCCAACTGACACCAGCAATGGGGCATAATTCCTTCCACTGATATAAACAATCAGACACTATTCATCCCACCAATACCAATGATGGGACACTATTCCTCTTTCTACTGACTACAGGCACTGTAAAAAAAAATTATTCCCACTGAAACTGGAGCATTTTCTACTTCCACTGGCCACTATGCCCTGCCTAAAGTCTGAAGGACAGTAAACAGGCCCTTTGTTTAGAAAGTTTGAAGACCCCTGGCCTAGTCGAAAGAGTCAAGTACTGGCTTCCTAAATGTGTTGGATACTTTAACAAGCCGATTTCCCTGCCACAGTTCCTAATTAATTTTCCCAGTATATTTTCTTTATGAATTTTGGTTAATGGACTACAAAATACACATTTTAATTCATTAAAATGTTGTATTCTCATTATCAGCCTACAGGTGGAGATGTATACTCCTTTTCAAGTGTTTACAGGCTTTCCTTATCTACTTTTCCGTTAAAAGCTTGATGATTACAAGGCTCAACAGCTCAAGCTTAAATTTACACTGAGAACTGAATAATTAAAAGTAGCTGTGATGAAGGCAGAATGGAGGTTTGAACAGGGCAGCAGGAAACGAATAAAACAGAGTACCGCTTATCTTTAAACAGGATGGGTTACACTCATCCCTCCTACACTAGTGAGAATAGAATAAGGACTAAAGGGACCCCAGAGGCCCAAAAGACCAAAACAATAGAGGCAAAGGGACTATATCGGTACTAGATAAGGAAAAAAAATAGAATGGAAAGGTAGTGAGTATAAAAGGTATTTATCAGTTTATTTAACATAGTATCAAAAAACAGAGGGCACACATAATTATAAAATACAGCAGTATAAAATTATGGACATATTGTACGACCAACCGTCCAGGTAATAGACCCTAAAAGAAGGGTGGCGGTGAAAAGAAGGGGGTCATACAAGTCAGGATCTCTACTAGTTTCACAACACAGTTGCTTCGTCAGGAGAATTTCTGTACAGAGAACAACCACTCGCTAGGGAGCCAGGAGCAAACCGCGGAGAGCACTCTCACACGGCGACCAGGGAAGGGGGCAACTGCATAGGTAGACCTGTTATGACTGTGTATAAAATACTAAGATAAGGGGGACCTAGGACCCATGTGAGGACGGACGGCAGGTAGTTATTAAGAGCCACACAGTAGACTGTGTAAGGGTTCAGATATGCCATCGACAAAAAGTTTGTTTGTAAATGTACAGCTTTATGTAGGGTGAAACAAAAAGCGCTTCCCAGGTGTATGCGACTACACTAGTAAATAAGTAAAGCTTATTAAAAACTGTACATCATACCAGGGTTCTGTAGCATCTGTCTGTAAGAGGAGTAATGACCAGTCGTGGTGAGTTTCCTAGGTACTCATAAGCATATTTCACATCGCAGTTAATGATTCGCACACGGGCATTCTCATTTTCCCAGTAATAGCGCAACTGGGCCAGCCACTGGAAATCTGTTTCATGAGAAACACCTAAACAAACAAATTTACAATAAATATCATACAGACTTAAAGTGCTCTGCTATCTCAATAGTGTGAACCCAGCCTTAAATTATTCACAAAATCATCAGTGATTAAGTTAGATTATAATATTCCCAAACTATGACACATACCGGTGTAATGAGTTTCCTTCTATAAATGAAATATGTACTACACTGATTGTTGTAGTACATATATATGGTATAATAAATTGTAACAGTATTTAAAATACATGCACACAGACCTGTTTCTATCATGTCCATGACCACATCTCTGGCATGGACATCTATGGTAACCAAAGCTCCCAGTGTGGTACGTGTTTGCTTGGACAGTTTGCCTCGTACAAGTTCAACAATGTCATTTAGCTGATGCTGAAGTATCTCATAGTAATTTTTTAATCCCTAGAAAATTAAATTTAAATAAATACAAAATAATACATTGTGATACATTCTACTGCTACCACAGAAAATTACAAAATTAAAAGTGAACTTCACAAAAAACACAAAATTAATTTATACGATTCTCACATTTACTTTTTTGTTTTTAGGTACAGTGATTGTCAGTTTTGCTCCATTCACCATAGGTTTATTCTATAGACAAGGACATAGCATCTCATGCAGATGCTATAAAGACTCTGGGGCAATGGGAAGCTCAAAACATATTTGAAAAGGGATTGCAACCAAAATATGTTTATTAAAAGATAAGTGCGGCCAATGCTTGTTTGGTCATACTTCTCTTGTGGGTCATAGGATTGTGCTTTTTTGTACGGTCCTGTGACCCAGAATCAGCCAACAAGCGGGCTAAACCCTGCTGTCAGCTGACATCACACAGCTGCTCAAGAATCTGGAAGAATCCCGGCAATAATGACTGGCTCGGCCTTTCAGTGTGCTGCTGAGAGCCTGAGCCAGCCGCTCCCATACACTCTCCAGCCCAGAGCTCCGTTAAGTGGTTAAATACAGGTGCTTCTCCTCTTTCCATCCTTAACTGCCCCTTATCTTTGGTGTCCGCCTTTAAATATTCAAGAATAATCATCACTAAACATCCAAAACAGGCCCTATACAAAAATGTTACTCCACTACACCAGTTTGTCAAATGCAAGTTGGCAATTTGGGATAAACTACTTCTCTTACATGGCAGAATCAATATTATCAGGAAAGGATACATCTTCCCAAGTGTATATACAGTACAGGCATACCCCAATTTTAAGTACACAATGGGGTTTATTTACTAATGCTGGAAATTGCAAAATCAGACTCACTTCTGCAAAAAAACAACGAGCTTCCAGGTTTTATCACCAAAGCTTGAATAAGCTGGGGTTAAAAGCTTATCGGTCTCAGAAGTGAGCCTGATTTTGCGCTATCCAGCTTTAGTAAATAAACCCTATTGTGTACTTAAAAGTGGGGTATGCATGTATGCTCTATCCCACTCCTTCAAGGAATTAAATTCACTATTGTTCTAAAATATCTGATCTAGCACTAAACGTCAGCTGTTGTTAATCTTCAAAGACCCAAAGAAAAGGCAGGTATGGCTTTGGAAGATATTTTTCTATATTACTTCCCTGGACTACTGAAACACTTGACTGAATGGTTTTCCCCTTTACCACAATGGTTGGCGATCTAACCTATATTCTTCAGATTGAGCAGCTCCCTCTACTGGCACCCTTGCCTAAGTCGCATTATGATTGCGCCGGCCCTGCCTACTTTACACCAATGGATCATTTTGGTTCACCAAATAATTTGATAAGCAAAAATAATATGTATTAAAAGAAATTGTCTACACAAATATAATAAAGTGTGGGACTCCTGGGGAAACTCTGTTTTAAAGGGTAATTCTACTTTCGTAGGGAACAAAAGGGCAATTCAATTCATATTGTAATGGAATGTTATTAAAAATTACCTTTGCTTTTCAATCTGAAGCTGCTGTAATTTTCTGTAAAATGCAATGCAATATGTATACTACTATATACTATAATACCTGGAGTCGTTCTGTGCATAGATAGTGTACTGAAGGCCCCCCAGAAATGTAATTTTCTGCTTGTGCGATTGGCTTACTGATTTTCCCAGAGGTCTGCACTAAGACAAAAGTCAGATTTTGGGCATCTCCTACAACAAAAAATAGGATTTTTTGTACTCGCCATAAAATCATTTTCTCTGACGTTCATGGACGGACACAGCTCCCTAAATCTTGACAAGTGGGTTATGTTCCCTGTTTACATCCTGTAAACAGGGAACATGACCCACTTGTCAAGATTTAAGGAGCTGTGTTTGTCCCCGGACGATAAGAGAAAATAGGACTTTTTGTACTCACCACAAAATCCCTTTCTCTGAGTCCATGGACGGACACAGCTCGTTAAATCTTGACAAGTAGGTTATGTTCCCTGTTTACATCCTGTAAACAGGGAACATAACCCACTTGTCAAGATTTAAGGAGCTGTGTCCGTCCATGGACGACAAGAGAAATGTGATTTTTGGCAAGATACTCTCAAAGGGAAGTCACGTCTAAAGGGATGCAGACCTTGGCACTTTCCTCATTAGAGCCCTGCAGGTGCAGGAGTGATTGATAATGATAAAACCACACCTATATAGATTTACTTAGAACATGGACACATACAATCAAACAGTGATTTTTTTCTGTATAACAAAGGGTAGCACTCTGTAGCAAAGTTTGTTAAAAATCCTTGCAATGTACATAGATCACCCAGAGGGGAATGTTTTTTTTCTCAACAAATGGTCTGGTCTGTTGTCACTATAAATGACAACAGATCAGACATGGTTGTGTAATAGTTCCACCTTTTATCGTTTCATTGTTACACAAATTATATTTATGTAGGTTTAGAGATCTATTTTATATGCATATAATTCCTCTGTGTTCTTACTTACTGTTAAAAAAAAGAAGAAAAAAAAAGAAGCTACTAAGTGGCTGACACATGCAGCCTTTGTTCAGTGTGCAGTTTTATCAAAAGAGGCCACGTCCTTTGTGTTTTTGATGTAAAATGTAGATATGTAATGGATTATGATCTTTTAATACCATAATTCTGCAGCTCATGTTAACAAAACAGGAATCAAAAACATAATATTAAATAAGTTTACTGTTCTGAATTTTGTGTTCATTGGATTTCCTTACCTGAGGGCCGCTAGCTATAGCTTCATGCACCTCACTGGTCCAGAACATCTGAGATGCACATAGCACCACCTGTCCCGGCCATTCTCTCACCCAATCTTTCCTAGCAGTCTCAGGGTATGCCTGAAGAAGCAAAATAATATTATACAATACATACAATAACGAGTGAAAAGTGTAATCAAATATGTGAAAAATCCCAACAACGTCTTCAGCAAATTTGTCAGCTATTTCATGATGTGAAGAAAATTAGATTTTAATAAATATAATTATTGGCTAATTGTAGTTTGAACCCAATTAAAAAATATATATTTTATACATTTCAGCGTATTCATTTCGTTTTCAATCAAATTTCCATTTTTTTATTTATTTTAATCTACAGCTTTTATTAAAATAACACCTGATGAGCATGCCATAACGAGCCTTGTTCAGGCACTTCCTGTAATGCCTTGTACACACGATCGGAATTTCCGTTGGAAAAAGTCAGACGGAATTTTTTCATCGGATACTCCGACCGTGTGTGTGCCCTATCTGACTTGTTTCCGTCGGTATTTAGAAAGAGAACATGTTCTCTTTTTTTCCGATGGAAAAAATAACTATCGGAAATTCCATTTGTCTGTAGGGAACTCCGACGGAGAAAAAACACGCATGCTCAGAATGAAGTCGAAGCATGCTCGGAAACATTGAACTTAATTTTTCTCGGCTCGATGTAGTGTTGTGCGTCACCGCGTTCTTGACGGTCAGAATTTGGTGTGAATTTGGTATGCAAGACAGGTTGAACAGAATTCTGCCGGAAAAATTTGTCTGAGTTTATCCCGACGGAAAATCCATGCTGTTTCTCTGCCTGACAATTTCTCTCTTGCATTGTCACTCTGTCATATGTGATCACATAGTTACACAGTTTGGAAGATTGAATAAAGACACCGGTCTATCCTGTTCAACCTGAGTATGCGTGTGTTTATGTCACTACCACCTTCCGCCTGTACATTATGTTCGGTAAAAAAAGGGATTTTTAAATACAGCTTACCTGTAAAATCCTTTTCTTGGAGTACATCACGGGACACAGAGCGGCATATTCATTACTATATGGGTTATATGGAGTACCTTCAGGTGTGGACACTGGCAATCTCAAACAGGAAGTCCCCTCCCTATATAACCCCCTCCCCTAGAGGGAGTCCCTCAGTTTTGTAGCAAGCAGTATGCCTCCCAAAATGTTTCCCCAAAAGAGGGGTGGGAGCTCTGTGTCCCGTGATGTACTCCAAGAAAAGGATTTTACAGGTAAGCTGTATTTAAAAATCCCTTTTTCTTTCTCGTACATCACGGGACACAGAGCGGCATATTCATTACTATATGGGATGTCCGAAAGCAATGCTTTAATGAGGGGAGGGAGACATCTTCCAAAGAAGGATTCAATTTAGAGGTATACTCAAATAATAATAATAATAATAATTTTTTTCTTTTTTACAACCAAGGGTGCTTCTGATCCCGAGGATCTTAAACTGCAGCCTGTAGTACTGCCTGTCCAAAGGCAGAATCCGCATTCCTTCTCACGTCTAGTTGATAAAACTTTGTAAACGTGTGGACTGATGACCACGTCGCCGCCTTGCATATCTGAGCCATAGAGATCTGATGGTGTGCTGCCCAGGAGGCGCCCATGGCCCTGGTAGAATGGGCCTTTACCGACAAAGGAGGAGGCAACCTCTTCAAACCGTAGGCTTGAATGATTAATTGTCTAATCCATCTCGAGATGGTGGAATTTGCAGCTGCCTGCCCCTTCTTGGGGCCATCTGGTAGAACGAATAACACATCTGTCTTCCGGATCTTTTCTGTAGCTTTAAGATAGGCCTTCATGGCCCGGACAATATCCAAGGTATGCAGCAACCCCTCCTTTCTAGATGTGGGTTTTGGAAAGAAGGATGGAAGTACCAAATCCTGGTTCAAGTGAAATTTGGATATAACCTTTGGTAGAAAGGAAGGATGGGGCCGGAGAACTGCCCTGTCCTTATGCAGAACGAGATATGGTTCCTTACACGATAAGGCTGCTAATTCTGACACTCTCCTGGCCGAAACTATGGCGACCAAGAAAACCAACTTTCTTGTCAGTAAGACTAAAGGAATCTCAGCCAACGGCTCAAAGGGTTGTTTCTGTAGAGTGGACAGGACAAGATTTAAGTCCCATGGACAAATTGGTGACTTGACAGGAGGATTAATACGCAAGACCCCCTGTAAGAAGGTCTTTACCAGCGAGTGGGTGGCCAGCGGCCTCTGAAACCACACTGACAGAGCTGAGATCTGTCCCTTGATTGTGCTTAGTGCCAGGCCTTTATCCACTCCTAGCTGGAGAAAACTTAACACCCTATCAATAGTATATTTGCGGGAATTCCATCTTTTGGATTCACACCAGCCTACGTAGTTCCTCCACACCCTGTAATAAATCACCCTGGAGACCGGCTTTCTAGCCCTAATCAGGGTAGGAATTACCTGCCTAGACAGACCTCTACCCCTGAGAATCAGGGATTCAGCCTCCAGGCCGTCAAATTTAGACGCTGTAATGTAGGGTGGAGGATCGGGCCTTGTGAGAGTAGGTCTGGTTGTAGAGGAAGAGTCCAAGGGTCTCCCACTGCCATCTTCAGGACTAGTGAGTACCAAGTCCTCCGGGGACAAGCCGGAGCTACTAGAATGACTGGCTTGTGCTCCACTCTGATCCTGCGCAACAGGCGAGGGAGTAACTGTAGCGGAGGGAATGCATATAGAAGTTTGAATTGATGCCAAGGGCAAACCAACGCATCGGTTCCGCAGGCCATAGGATCCCTCGCTCGAGACACGAACCTGTCTAGTTTCTTGTTGAACCTGGATGCCATTATATCTACGTCCGGCATTCCCCACCTCTGGCAGATTGTCTGAAAGACCTGGGGATGCAGAGACCACTCCCCTGGCAACAGACTCTGGCGACTTAAGAAGTCTGCCTGCAGGTTGTCCACTCCGGGAATGAATATCGCCGAAATGCAGGGTACATGAACCTCTGCCCACTGAAAAATCAAGCTCATCTCCCTCTGAGCGGCCTGACTCCTGGTTCCCCCTTGGTGGTTTATGTATGCCACCGCCGTGGCATTGTCTGACTGGATTCTCACCGGGAACCCCTTTAATCTGGAGGTCCATGCCAGAAGGGCTAGGCGAGCAGCTCTGATCTCCAAGATATTGATGGGGAGCTGCCTCTCTGCTTTCACCCAAGTTCCCTGGCGAGAGAACCCCTCGAAGACCGCCCCCCAGCCTGCCAGGCTGGCGTCTGTGGTAACTACCTTCCAGACAACAGGGCTGAAGGATTTTCCCTTTAGAAGATTCTGGGGGTTCAACCACCAGGCCAGGCTTTGTCGGACCCTTGATGATAGCGTCAAAGGGGACTCTAAGGCATGTGCCCTCTTGCCCCAGGCTGCTAGAATGGCTGCCTGCAGGACGCGAGTGTGGATCTGAGCGTATGGTACTGCCTCGAACGTGGCCACTAGCTTGCCTAGTACTCGCATACACAGGCGAATAGTTGGTTTTTTCTTGTTTAGAACCAACTGAACCAACCCCTTGATAGCCTCGATCTTTACAAGGGGCAGGAACACCCTTTGCTGTTCTGTGTCTAACCTCATGCCGAGGTATTCCAACTGCTTTGTAGGCTGGAACGCTGACTTTCCCCGGTTTAGGACCCAGCCGAATCCTTCGAGGTACCGAACCGTGAGGTTTACTGCCTGTTGCAGACCCGGCCGTGAGTGATCTATGATTAAAAGGTCGTCCAAGTATGCTAGGACTGTGACCCCTTGGATCCTTAAATTGGCCAGAACTGGGGCTAGGATCTTCGTGAATACCCGGGGGGCCGTGGCCAGCCCGAAGGGGAGCGCCCTGAATTGGAAATGTCGCTGCCCCACCGCGAAGCGTAAAAATCTTTGATGCGACTGAAAGATTGGTACATGAAGGTAAGCATCCTTTATGTCTATGGAGGCCAGAAAATCGTCCCTCTGAAGCGCGGCGGCTGCTGACCGGATGGATTCCATCCGGAAGGAACGAACCCTTAGGTAACCGTTTAACCTCTTTAGGTCCAAGATTGGCCTGACATCGCCGTTGGGCTTTGGTATGACAAAGAGATTGGAATAGAAACCTAGCCCTTGCTCTTGGGCTGGCACCTCTATTATTACGTCCTGGCAAAGCAGGTGATCCAAAGCTGCCAGCAATGAGGCCTTCCTTGCTGGATCCTTTGGTAGCCTTGATTCTTGAAAATGAGGCGGAGGACACCTTAAAAACTCCAGTCTGTAGCCTGTGGTTACAGATGCCCGGACCCATTTGTCGGGGATCTTGGCTTCCCAAACTTCTGAGAAGAAACGAAGCCTTCCCCCCACCCGCGAGAGTGGGGGCGCCCCTTCATAAGGCAGACTTAGGGGCTGTCTTTGTCGGCTTGCGATACCATGGCCTCTTACCCCCAGGGGCCTGTCCCTGCGATCTACTGTTAACGTTGGATCGTGCAGGCGGCCGTCGATACTGCCTGGAATTTGAGGGCCCCGAGACAGGAAAGAGCTGCCTTTTAAATGTAGGACCCCGGAATGTCTTTTTGACCGGTAAAAGGGTACTCTTGCCACTTGAAATAGTCTGAATATATTTATCCAGATCCTCTCCGAAGAGTCGTCCTCCATGGAAGGGAAACCCTGCCAGAAGCTTTTTGCATGGGGGCTCCGCCGCCCAGTTCTTCAACCATAAGAGCCTTCTCATGTGCACCAAAAATAGTGATAAACGAGAGGCCTGCTGGATGGAATCTTTTATAGCATCTACAGCAAAACACAGAGCTCTGGGAATGTCAGAAAACTCTTCTGCTTGTTGGGTAGGCATGTCCTTTAACATTTCTTTTGTCTGGTCTTTTAACGCCTGACAAACTCCAATTGCAGCCACAGCTGGCTGTACCACTGCTCCTGCCGTAGCAAAGGATGCTTTTAAAAGTGTCTCTAACCGTTTATCAACCGGATCTTTAAACATATGTATGTTTTCCACCGGGCAAGTTAGTGATTTATTCACACATGAGATGGCTGCATCCACTACTGGGAGCCTCCACCTCTTGGAGAATTTTTCCTCCATGGGGTAAATGACCGCAAATCTTTTCGATGGCAGAAAAATCCTGTCCGGCCGTACCCAATCCCGAAAGATCAATTCCTCCAAGAGAGGATGGACCGGAAAAACTGCGTTGCTTAACGGAGCTTTCAAAGAGCCCAGAGAGGATACCGGAGGAACCTGAGGCTCTGGCAATGGTAAACTAAATGCCGAGCGGACCATGTCCGTCAAAGACTGTACCCACAGTCTTTCTGTCTGGGAGTCTGAAAATGGTTCCTCAGAGGCAGATCCCTCAATCCCTGAACCCTCTTGGTTCAGGTCTAGTTGATCCTCCTGTGATTCCAATTCCTCCGGAGAGAGAATCTCAGCATCTGAGGATACACCTCTTGGTGATGGGGATCTAACCCGTTTCTTACCAGGAATAGCTCTAGCGATCAATGCTGCTATTCTCTCTTCTAGCCCCCCTAGGGATACGGCTAGCATCTCCTCTGTGATAAACACAGGGCTGGGCTGATCTGGGCCAGCCTCCGCACCAGATCCCCCTAATGGCTCATCCAAGGCGCCCTTTATGTTAATAAGTTGCGGGGAAAGTATCGGCATATCATCAGAATCAGAGGGGGAACCCCTTTGTTTTTTGGTCTTTTTTGTACCCTTTGACCCCGAACCTTTGGAAGCCATAATACAAAATCGAGGGACTCCGCCAACAACAACAGACTGTAGTGGCCAGGAGTACAAAACCAGAGCTTAGGGGACAATAGATCACTAATGCCCAAAAACTGATGGGGCCCCGTATGTTTTTCTTTTTTTTTTTTAAATATATATTATATATATATATATTTTTTTTTAAAACATACAGTGACCCCAAACTTAGTTTGCCAGCCTCCAACCTGCTGCAAAAAGGGGAATTTCTTGGCTTAACAAAAAAGGCATTGGAACAAAGTCCAGCATGTACTACCCCTCTTCCGCCACCGGGAGTCACTGTTCTGCCGCTCTGCGTCCTCTCCTTCTGAAATCAGCCTCAGACTGAGCACTGACAATGCCTGCTGATCTATAACAGCACAAGGCGCGCCCCTGTATGACGCCGCAGGCACGCCCCCCCCCGCCCTCCTCTCTAAACGGCGCGAAAAACGTCTATAAGACGTGCGCGCGCACGCGCGCGCGCGTATGCCGGAACAGGAGGAACATGGAGGAGCCGCGCTGCTGGAGACCCAGGACTGCAGTATCAGGCGGCAGATTCAAACCCCCGGCCAGGTAGGACTCTCCAAAAGGCCCCATAGGGATCCTTACTAGTCCTAGGAAGAAAGCAGCAGGTTAGGTAGCAACACATTCTTAGACAGGGGAACCTAGTGATGGGGGAAAAAAGGGGTCATCCTGTCTTTCTCAGACATAGTGAGCAAGGTTGCCAATGCAGAGCATACTTAGGCTATCCCCCCTTTTAGGTTACCCCGGAGAGCCTGCTGTCGAACCAAGTCCCGCAGGCTCCCCCTTACCTGCTCCATGCTGCAGGATGTTTGTCCAGCAAAACGATCCAATCTTCTCCCATCTCCGTGGGTAGCGTAGTAGACCTTCAGGCCCTGGGGTCCTATGAAGGTACCCACTGTCCTGGACCTATATAGCACCCTGGCAAACAGGCACTTATGGTTTTTACAAACTCCAAGTCCTGGGCCCAGGGTCCAGCCCTCCAAAGAGGAGCATTATAGGCAAAACCCCACGGTTTGGGGCCCGGGTACTGTCCACTTTGGCACTGAGGCTCCTTGGACAGATCCGGTTAGCCCGCCCTTAATCCCAAGGATGTGGAGCAAAGCTATTCCGTGACCAACACCTAAGACACTGGCGAAAAAACTGAGGGACTCCCTCTAGGGGAGGGGGTTATATAGGGAGGGGACTTCCTGTTTGAGATTGCCAGTGTCCACACCTGAAGGTACTCCATATAACCCATATAGTAATGAATATGCCGCTCTGTGTCCCGTGATGTACGAGAAAGAAAACACATCTGAAAGTTTATTCAATTTATCTCTACTCTCCGCTGACACTACCAACACCAACAGTAAGTAGTTCCACATCCCTATCACTCTAAGGCCGCGTACACACGATCGGTCCATCCGATGAGAACGGTCCGACGGACCGTTTTCATCGGTTCACCGATGAAGCTGACTGATGGATTGATGTCCCTACACACCATCGGTTAATGATCCGATTGTGTCAGAACGTGGTGACGTAAACACAACGACGTCCTGAAAAAAACTATGTTCAATGCTTCCAAGCATGCGGCGACTTGATCCTGAGCATGCGCGGCGCTTTAACTGATGCCTTTGCATACTAATGATCGGTTTTGACCCATCGGTTAGCCGTCCATTGGTTCAATTTTAAAGCAAGCCATCTGTTTTTTGACCGAAGGATAACGGACCGATGGGGCCTACACACAATCGGTTCGGACCGATGGAAACTGAACCTCAGTCCGTTTTCATTGGTTTGAACCGATCGTATGTACGCGGCTCAACAGTAAATAACCCAAGGCTAGGTTGCCAAAACAATGGGGCAGGCACTTTCGCCGTCGCCCGTTGTTATGGCAATCTGTATACCTTACAGCACCGCTACGGCGCATTACTGCGCGAGAACGGGGCACCGTATCCCGGAACTAAATGCTTGTGGGCTTCACATGCCCACAGGCAAAATGACAATGGCCAGATCACAGTCATCAACATTGTAAGCGCTTGTGAAGGGTTCTAAAAAAAAAATTGAGATTATAGTTGGAACTCCGATTTAAAGGACAACTTCACTGTTGGTGCATTTACCCTTTAAATGTACACCACCTCCATAACCCCCCCCCCCGCCCCCCATGCTTCCCCCAGTACAACCTGCACACTAAAACATTTACCAAGCAAAACTTACACAGGGCTGGGAATTCTTTCTTTTCCCCCCGCGTGATATTGGTGGTGTCTAAGCAGCCAATTACCAACCACTAGTGGGAGAAATGAGAATCACAAAATCCAGTTTGCCCAGAACAATTGGGTAATTACCTCTGATCCCGACAGTTAAGATCATCAGTGTGAAGGGTGGATGGGTATTAGGCCCGAAACAACTAATCGATTAATCGACAACTAATCGATTATGAAATTAATCGATTACCATTTTCATAATCGATTAATCGGCCAGTAACATAATGGGGTTAAAAAAAACTAAAACTGGCCCTTTATAGTACAAAAAGAGCAAATCGCTACTGTAAATATTACTTTCACTGTCCCACAGTAAAAAAATGAACCCCTTACAGTAGCGATTATTTGCTCTTTTTGTACTCATTTTAGTTTTTTTAACCCCATTATGTTACTAATCATCGCAGACCTGGGTTTTTTGGTGCTTTTTGCAGAAACACACTACAGTTCACTTACATGGTTTCCTATGGGACACGTTCACATCCATGATTTTTTTCAGCTGCTGCTTATTTGGAAAGGGCACAGACTTTTTTTTAACGCAAAACTGTGCTATTTTGTTTTTTTGGTTCAATATACTTCAATAGAGAAGCTGCAGAAAAGTATATAATGTGTTTTTGCAGCAATTTGTGTTTTTTAATCTGCCCAACAACAAATTGGCCAAAAAAAAATATAACAAAATGCAAATCACCGCAAATTTTTTATTTTTTTTTAGTTTATTAACCGATTAATCGAAACAATAAATCGGTCAACTAATTGATTATGAAAATAATCATTAGTTGCAGCTCTAATGTGTATATACAGGAAGGGAGCCTGCAAAGGCAAGGATCAAGACCACTTTATAATGTGCTTGCAAAATCTAATACAATAACAATTAGATATTTTATAATCCAAAGAAAGGGAAAGAGGAGCCACTCACCATAAAAGCCAATTTGATTTATTGAAGCATAGCGATGCACCAACATTCAACCTGGTACAGATAGCAATTCTAATGTGTTTCACATATAATCATGATTTATCTATGATTAAGCTCCTTTGGAAGTGAAACGCGTTAGTGCTGCTATCTGCACTGAGTTGATTGTTGGTGCATCCCTAACTCAAATTGACTTTTAGGCCTCGTACACATGACCGAGGAACTCGTCGGAAAAGACACATCATTTTCCTCGACGAGTTCCTTGTTAGGCTTGTCAAAAAACTTGACAAGCTGTCTTTGCGTACACACAGTCAAGACAAAATCTCCTCGTTCTCAAACTCTGTGACTTCAACACATACAATGGCAGGGGCTGCTTTTGCTAATCTCATGTTACTGCGTGTTTGGAAAAAGAGACATTTGCACTTTTCAGTCTGGTACAGCATGACAAATGTGCTATTTCCATTACAAATACAACTTTTACCGAAGGTGCGCGGGTTTCTTAGCATACACACCAAAGTGTTTCTCATCGAAAACCAGCCCGACGAGGAACGCGACGACTCCTGTCGAGGAAAAAGAGAACTTGCTCTCTTTTTTCCTCGTCGAATTTGACAGTTTACTCGATCAAAAGCATACACACAACCGTTTTCCTCGGCAAAAAAACTCTCCCACCAAGTTTCTTGATGGATTCTGTCGAGGAAACCGGTCGTGTGTACGGGGCCTTATGGTGAGCAGCTCCCCTGCCCTTTCTTTGGATAATTAAAGTGTTACATGATCAGTGATTTTTCCCCATTATAGCACTTCAGTGCTTACAATGGCATTAAGAGACTTAGTGGAAGAGGTTACTGTTGGTGGGGTCATGAGCACTATCAAAGAAGGTGGATGGAACTAAAATGCAACACAAACAGTTCTCCACGAGACAAATTAAAACAGATAAAAAAGCCTATACCGCTTTGAAAAGGTTTCACTGAATGCCGTACCATTCTAGAGCGGGCAATAACGTCACGTATGCTTCTGAGCATTACATCTTCCACCTGGATGAGCCATTTCTCTACAGCTCCTCGTGCCTCTGAAGTGGAAATAATCTGAATGAGTTCCACCCTCTCCCCCTCAGAGCTGTACATGGCTTTAATATCCAGGTTAGGGAGGAACTCCAGCTTAGCAATCCCTTCAAAGCATTTCTTTAGATGAGGCTGAACCCGGAGTGGATCCTTCGTCTCAGAAAGAATCTCCAGCATTTCATCATTGGATAAGAAGAAAAATCTGGAGGGGAAAAAAATATACTGTAAACTATTATCCAAATACCTGAGCACTGTTGTTCATTATATTTAAAGTTGTACTATGGGCATATAAAAGAAACTATTTAATGCCCAAAAAAAATAGAATTTTGAATAGTAGAAAAGGGTTAGAACTCTTGTCTTTTTTTTTTTTGTTTGTTTTTTTGAGGCAAGGAAACAAGAGCTGCAGAATAAGCTCTATAGCAGGGGTCTCCAAACTTTTTAAACAAAGGGCCAGTTTTCTGTCCTTCAGACTTTAAGGGGCCGGATTGTGGCTATTGGGGGAAGAAAATGTCCTCTGCCCAACATCAGAAAGGGTTAACATGGCCTCAATGTTAGTGATCAATAGGAAGAGGAGTAGTGCCCCATCACTGGTATCAGTGAAAGAAATAGTGCCCCATTGTTAGTGTCAGTGGAATAAATAATGACCCATGGTTGGTGTCAGTGGGAGAACTAGTACCTCATATCATATGGAAGAATAGTGCCCCAAGGGCCTGATAAAAGCTAGAAAAGGGCCGCAGTTTGGAGACCCCTGCTCTACAGCATGGGTGCTCAACCTGTGCCCCACCAGATGTTGCGTCATACCTCTGCCTTTGGGAGTCATGCTTGTAACTGTCAGCATTGCAATGCCTCATGGGACTTGTAGTTCTGCAACTGCTAGAGGGCAACAGGTTGAGCACTTATGCTCTACACGCAGGGATATGCAATTAGTGAACCTCCAGCTGTTGCAAAACTACAAGTCCCATCATGCCTCTGCCTCTGGTTGTCATACTTGTGACTGTCAGAGTCTTGCTATGCCTCATGGGACTTGTAGTTCTGCAAAAGCTGGGGGTCCGCTAATTGCATATCCCCCTCTACAGGGACCCATCATACTATATACCCAGAAAACCATGCATAAATTAACTTTACCTAGGGAAGAAAAGCCTCTTCTTTTCCAGATAAGCATTAAGCCCCTTCATGATTTTATCCAGGAGCGTATTACTGTCTTGCAGCTTTTCCAGAAGCCCAGTAAGGGAGGTGGCACTTAAAACCTAGAACAGAAGGTGCCAATTAAATTCCAGTTAGCAAAAGCCCATACCAGTATATAAGGCAGCATGAGTGTACTTGCCAAAGACAATAATGAAGAATTCAGATTGGATTTACAAGTGTTGATCTGGATTCTGTCACATAAAGTAATTAGGATCAATTTAAATATGTTAGAATATTTCATGCAAAATAATGAAACTTAAAAACTCTGTCATGGGCCAGGATATTCTGTTCTTAGATTATGACTCAGTAGATAGGAAAAGTATACTGATATAAAGATAAGGAAGGGTTTGGAATTAGGTTAGTTTATTGTTATGGTTTATTGGGTTAAAATTAAGGGGAAAAAAGCCCACCAATTACATCCAAGCATCAGACTGTTGCAACTGTATATGCCAATTACAGTATTAAACAGAAGAACACTGCTATCTTCTGGCTGCAGTGGTATTGCATGCTGAAGGCTTGCTTTGTGAATTAAACCTTCACCCTGTAGAGCTGATATATTGATCACATGACCTTTATCAGGGCCGAAGGTTTTATAGGGGAGACGTAAATGAATGTACCTGCACCACAACATGTGGGGTGGGTAAGGGAAAACACAAGGCCCAATTCATTATAGCTGCAGTATTATCTACAGACCAATGACCTCACTTGTTATTCAGTTATGCAGCAGCTTTTACCATATGCCAAATTGTGAGGCCCTGCCACTATGTAAATGTAATTAGAAAGACCATAGTATTCTCAAAGTTATGATTTTAAGAGACTTCGGCATGTTCAGAAAAAAACTGAAGGTTCTGAAGCGCCTTGGGTGGGAAGGAACCTTCAATCCTCTATCTGGGCTTTGCCAGATACCTGCAGCCTGGGAGAGTACACAGGTGTTCTGGGTCGATATAAACCAGGTCTGAGTGTAGCCCAGAGCAGTGGGATCTGCAGTTGTTGACGTTTGAAGACAAAGCCTTATTGGCAGAACTGGGAGTTCTTGCCGGAGACTGCATCTCTTGTGAGGGTAATTTCTTGCCCAAGGACAGGGAGAATCAAGACAGCTACGTGTGTCTGGGAAACAGGGAAAGCTGAGGCAGCTAGTGGATCCAGTGGGCTGGAGGGAATTTGGAGGTCTCTAGAGAGCTGGAAAACCCTATCAAGAGTGGGCCCATACAGCAGGGTGCTGCAACCAAGGCTGAGAGAACCAGAATAGCTAGTGGTCTGGGAGACCAAAGAGAGCAGAAATGCTGCTGACAAGAGAGCCAGGTAGCTTGGTATTTTCAGTGATTGGTTGTTTTGTTGAAGTTGGAAAATCCCCAGTGTGGGATTTTTTGTTTAAACTCAAATGCCCCATACACACGATCAGAAATTCCGTCAGAAAAAGTAATTTGAACGGAAATTCCAACCGTGTGTATGCTCCATCTGACTTTTGCTGTTGGAATTTCCACCAACAAAAGATTGAGAGCCGGTTCTCAAATTTTCCAACGGAAAAAATTCCTATCAGAAAATCCAATTGTCTGTAGCAATTCCAACGCGCAAAATTCTGACGCATGCTCGTCGTAGTGTTGTACGTCACCGCGTTCTTGAAGGACGAAAATTCAGAGAACTTTTGTGTGACCGTGTGTGTATGCAAGCCAAGCTTGAGCGGAATTCCGTCGGAAAAACCATCCAAGGTTTTTCTGACGGAAAATCCGATCGTGTGTATGTGGCATTACTTTGCTTTTCGTTTAAAAAAGTGTGCTGCCATGCGCTTAAAACAGTTTGGACTGTTATGGACTTCACTAAAAAACGCATCTACTACTGAGCTAAACATCCCCCATATCACATATATCTTAAAAGGTACAACCAGCTCATTGCATAGGGAATACTAAACATTACCTTGGGGTCTTTTACACAATGTTTCATGATTTCTCTCCAGTTTCTGTCCACTGTCTGGAAGAGGCGTCCTTCCTCTGGCATTTGTTGCATGATGTCCTCAGAGGAGAATATAGGTTCTAGATAGAGCCACTGAGCCTGCACCTTTAGCCATTCATCAATAGTTTCCTGGATCCTGATCAGGCGCTCCTCCCATTGCTGGACGTAAGAAGAGTATGAAACAATGAAACAAACATCACGATACTGGGCTTTTAGAATAAAATCGTTTTTCAAAATGAATCTGTCTAATCAATTTCCGTTTTTTATTTTCTAATATTGAATAACATCATAAACCAGACAAGCTGACTAGATGCTGGGGGGAGTACAGACCGCTTTGCCTTAAGACACTTTTATGACAACAGAAATAGTTGTATTTATTAATATACATCGAATAGTAATTTAGGTTGTCCTTCAAAAAGTGAAATGATTATATTTAGGCGTCTCAGTGGGTTATTAAATACAGTGTTATAGAGGAATAAATCATAATCCACATTTTACTGTTTTTGTAGTGTTTTTTCTATGTCTAAGACCCCTTTCACACTACTGCGACTTCAAAGATGCGTGTTTTTACTGCGATTTTGTGGCTACGATTTTGCCGTGATTTCAGGGAATGCCTGTGTAAGTGGCATCAAAATCGGACCAAAGTGGTGCAGGGACTACTTGAAGTCGTACTAAGGCCCCTTTCACACTTATACGACTTGTCCCACGATTTGTGATGGCAAAGTATCATGACGTTCCCCATGATTTCCAACGACAACCATTCATATTAGTATGACTTCAAGTCGTTCCGACCAATTTTGAGGCCACTTACACAGGCATTCCATTTAATCGCGGCAAAATCGTGGCCATGAAATCGCGCGAGTTTGAAGTGGCAGTAGTGTGAAAGGGGTCTAAGGCCCCTTTCACACCTGCGGACTGTATGTCCGCTTTTTCATCCATCTGTTTATGGATAAAAAAGGGACATACATGTATCCCTATGGGATAGCGGGTGTCAGCGGATGAACATCCGCTGACACCCAATCTCATCCGGGTCCGCAATGCTCCGATTCTGCAGAAGGAGGAAATCCTATTTTTCCATCCGTCTGCGGATCGGGTGAACATGGGCAGACGGTCCGTGTTCATCAGATCCCCCCATAGGGGAGAGCGGAGATCTGATAGGGCGGTCCCTGCACAGTGTGCTGGGACCGCCCTGTCATCTGCCGGCTCAGCGGGGATCAGCGGAGTGATCCCCGCTGAGCAAGTGGAGGTTCACGGGGCAGATCATCACGGATCCCTCCCATGTGAAAGGGTCCTAATATGAATGGTTGTCATTGGAAATCATGGGAAACGACTTGTCGTGCTACTTTGCCATCACAAATCGTGGGACAAGTCGTATGAGTGTGAAAGGGACCTTAATGTCCAAGACTCCAAGGATTTCGATATTTTTGTTTCAAAATAATTGTCTAAATGTATAAAAAAAAGTTGGCTAACAAGGGCAAAAATACCTATTCAAGGGTGACAATGCTCAATCATGTATCTATGGAACAACATGGTCATCCTCAGGACAAGAAGGTCATTTATCACTACAGAGCACCTTCCACTCTCCTCTTCTCCAAATGCAGGAGGTGCACTGTAGCCCATGGAGATAGCTGGGAATAGTGCTAACTGATAACAGTGCACAATGTAAAGGAAGTTATTAGTGTCAGAATTTCTGACAGGCAGTGTTGCCAACCTACAAGATTGAAATTTACTGGCACAACACCCGAAATTTACTGGCGCAGTCACGTTTTTACTGGCATTTCACAAAAGTTACTAAATTACATTTTTAGGTGCAAATTTCAGTATTTAGGCTACAAACAAATACGCTAAGCAAATAGCAATGTGATTTAAGGTAGATATTAAGGTAATAAAATGTATTTTTTTTATTTTCGATATAATAAGGGCAAATTATTTAGTTACATCACCCCCTGCCTCCATCCCTCTCCGCCACCAACACCCCCTGCCTTCACCCCCCTCTGCGGTACCACAATCTCCCCCTGCCTCCCATCACCCCCTGCCTCCATAATCCCCTGCCACCATCCCCCTCTGTGGTTCCACCAACACCCCCTGCCTTCACCCCCCTCTGCGGTACCACAATCTCCCCCTGCCTCCCATCACCCCCTGCCTCCATCCCCCTCTGCGGTAACACCAACAACCCCTGTATCCATCCCCACCCTCTTGCGATGCCACCATCCCCCTCTGCGGTGCCACAAACACCCCCTGCTTCCAATCACCCCCTGCCTCCATTGCCCCCTGCCTCCATTGCCCCCTGCCTCCATCGCCCCCTGCCTCCATCGCCCTCTGCGGTGCCACTGCAGCCACCATCACCCCCTGCCTCCAATCTCCATACGCAGTTCCAAGCCGAACCGATCTCGGCTATTTTTACTGGCACATTTCCGAAAATACGGACGGTGGAAAAAATTGCCAGTTTTTACGAACTGTCCGTAAAAATGCGGACGGTTGGCAACACTGCTGACAGGTATGTTTTTGCATGTATCAAACAAAACACTTTCAGTGGTATGTTTAACAGACCAAAACAGAGCAAATAAGAGAAGTTCATTATGAGAGTTTGTATGTATTTTAAGTCAGCTCTGTCAAACTTTTACCTAGTAAATGTCAACTAATCCTGTTCAAGCACCATATGTAACTCAACCCGACAGGCTTTACTGCACAGTCACGTATAATTGTTTGCTAAAAAAAAAAAGAAGCTCAACACTAAATATTTGATGTACCTTTATTTCTTTCTCAAAAGGCTTGATGAAAGGGGATCCTCTCATTGTCTGTGTCTTGACAATCTGGTCATCTAGAATGGTCTGGATTTCATCCACAGAGGACAGGATAGACACACCTGATTCGCGGTAAGCACTCGTGGTAAAAGAAATGGAGTCCCACATGTCTTGCATTGTATGCATTGCCTTTTCCAAGGAAAATTCCTAATCAAGAAACAGGAAAATTTATTTCATGCATATAAAGTATGCTTTTTTTTTACGCTGCCCATTCAATTAGCTCATCTGTCAATAACTGAGCTGGACACCAGTCAACAGTAACTACAACAATCAAATTCTAATTATTTCTTTACAGAGTGACCCAATCAACAGTTCTAAAGAAACGTTTAATATCTTAAATAGGGTAAACAATTATAACAATAAATAATAAATCATATCTTACCTTACTAGCTGCAGCGCTAATCTGCTCAAAGCTATCAAGAAAAGGGGTTAAATTTTGCTTTAGAACTTTTCTGAGGGTGGAACCAGAATTCGGTGTGAGGTCATATCCAACAATCTCCGACATCTGATCCCAGTGACGGGTCCTTACGCCTGGGTTACAAAGGATGCTCACCAGGGGGATATAATCCTGAAGAGGAGACACTAAATTAACTGCATGCTCAGGATAATGAAAAGGAAAAAAAAAACGATGATAGACAAAAATATTTGAAATGCTGCATCACCAAGTCATGTCTCACAACAATTACCGTATGGTGATTTTCCCTTGCCATCAACTGCAGGCAGTTGGAAGATATTGAATATAGCCTAAAACTTTATAAGACACGTAACATGCCACCAGGAGTGATGTAGATACAGGATACAATAAAGCCTGACCACAAAACTCTTCTCCATGCACTGGGGCGGTAGTTACTATTCAAAACGGATGCATGTAAGCAATAACGACACAGATATCCACAACAAAGGATCCCGCTTTACATTAGATCAACAATAATGCCTTGTATACACGTACGGGATTTCCGACGGGAAAAGTTCCCGTTGGAAATCCGAAGGGGAAAGCCAAGAACCTGCTCTGTTCAGTCTTTCCCCTACACACGACCGGTTTTCCGGACAGGAAAACTGCGATGAAGCTTTGGCTGGGAATCCCGGCCGTGTGTATGCTCCATCGCAGTTTTCCTCATAGGAAAACTGCCAAAAAACCCCAGGCGAAAGTCTGCCGGATTTCTCGGCGAAAAAAAAAAAAGAGCCGATTCTCTTTTTTTGTCTGGCGTTTTTTGGGCAGTTTTCCCGTCTGAAAAACTGCGAGGCGCATACACGCGGCCAGGATTCCCAGCCAAAAGCTCTCCTCACAGTTTCTCCATCGGGACAGCTGATCGTGTGTACGAGGCTTTACATAAATGTTACTGTCACCATAAAAAAAAGTTATGTCCTCTACTTCAGTAGTAAAGACAAATAACCAGTACTTCCAGGTATGAAGAAGCATGTAATAGCCCCAGGGCTTGTTGATGGCCCGTTGCTGTCATATTGTGGTGGGAACAGACCACAGACCAATTTGTGACTTGGTGCCTAAAAAATTTAGTTTTTTTCTTTTAGATCCTGATGTCTGAGCCAAAAGGAAGGAAAGTATGTGTTGCCAGGAAAAAGGAAGGTTAAAGGTAAGTGAAACTGCGAAAAATAATGTATATGTTTGAAAAGTTTAATTAAATTATAGAACCTTGCCCAATTTTTATTGCTGACTCTGTCCTAATTGGGGAATTTTTACTTGATTTTCAGAGATTTGTGACCAGAATTAAAGGGAAATCTCCCCAAAAGGGACAATGGGTATTGACCATCCCAAAAGAAGTTTGGCCTATAGTTATACTTTAAGCTGAGGCTATGTGCACAGATAAGCTAGTAAAAGCTAAATTCTACTGCTGTAATGTGTATACCTTAAAAGACTTGATTTGATCTATGATGGAAGAACACATAAGAACTATGCGGCTTTCCTTCTTCTCTTCTTCCACCTTATTATCTGTCAATGACCTATGCTGGGCTGTCTTCTTTTTCTCCTGTTCTGCCTTTTTTTCCTTCTGCTGAAAAAATTTCATCATCTTATACACCTCTCTGAAGAATTCATCCAATTCGGCTTCCATGCTTTCTCCGTTCAAGTCAAGAAAAGCTCCATCGATCCACCTAAAGAAAATAAAAAAAACTGAGAACTGATACTGAACTAAATCCTAGACCAGGGGTCTCCAAACTATGGCCGAGGGCCGGATGTGGCCCTTTGTTAGCCTTTATCTGGCTCTTGGAGCACTAATCCTTCCACTGATATGAGCACTAATCCTCCCACTGATACTGTTTCTCCCACTGACACCAACAAGGGGGCGCTGTCTCTTCCACTTATACCAATGATGGGATAATATCCCTACTACTGATAGGGGCACTTCTCTTCCTCCTACTGACCACCAACCCTGAGGCCATATTTATTCTCACTTATGCTGGGCCCGGGACGTTTTCTGCGCCCACTGGTCACAATTCGGCCCTCCTAAATTCTGAAGGACAATAAACTGACCCTTTGTTTGAAAAGTTTGGAGACCCCTGTCCTAGACCATCAACACAACTGGGTATACAAGGCCCACCAAGACTGCACTTTCTACTAAGCAATGTCCATTTAGCTCTCCTTACCCCTTCCATGATATATTAGTATATATTTGAACAAAGAACACAGATCAGACAATCGTCTATCTCTAAGTGCTATAGCATAATAGGGGCAGCATTTCCTTCTGGGAAGAAAGTGGGCTGTTCATTACTGCGCATAAGCTGTCTTTCTGCCACAGAGGATACACTGCCACTGTAGGAAGCTGGGTTATGCACAGTATTATACAGCCCCTTTGCTACTATGAGGCTAGAATGCTGTCCAACCATAGGCCACAGTAGGTAGAACTGTGTATGGGTATACAATTTTGTTGGGTCTTGTCCAGTAAATTATCCTTTAGATATTAGAAATCATCATCATGAAAAGAAAAGAAAATATTAAGAGCCACAGATTTTTCCTTAATAAATACGCAAAAAATCCACATTTCTGAATGTATTTTTTTCTAAATTAGATTTTTGCATTTATCGTAGCATTTCACAAGCACCTACTTCTTTTCAGTCCTCTGCCACTTATAAATGATAGCAAACAGTTTTTGGTATGGATCGATGTTAGTTTTCAAAGCGTCCAGCTCAGGGTAGGTTGTCAGGTCCCATTTGTACAATGCTTCTTCTTTATTAATGTAAGACAATGTCTCATCGGCATCTGCCATTCGTTTCTGAACTGTTCTCACGTCAGCCACATACTGCAACCAGATGGAACATTACAGATAATAAGATTGTAAATTCTGATGTTAAACATTATTTGTATATAAACTGGTCACACAAATGCAATATCAAAAAAAAAAAAAAAACATTTCCGAGATTAGACTTGTGCTGTTTATTGGGACCTTACCACTCTAATGCCGCATTCACACGGTCGGAAATTCCGACAACAAATTTTCGATGTGAGCTTGTTGTCGGAAAATCCGACCGTGTGTAGGCTCCATCGGACATTTGCTGTCGGAATTTCCGACAACAAATGTTTTGAGAGCTGGTTCTCAATTTTTCTGACAACAAAAGTTCTTGTCGGAAATTCCGATTGTCTGTAGCCAATTATGACACACAAAAATCCTACGCATGCTCGGAATCAATTTGACACATGCTCGGAATTTTTCTCGGCTCATCATTGTGTTGTACGTGACCAGGTTCTTGACGCTCAAAATTTCCGACCGTGTGTATGCAAGACAAGTTTGAGCCAACATTCCGTCGGAAAAAAATCCACAGTTTTGTTGTCGGAATGTCCGATCGTGTGTACGCAGCATAACACTAAGGCCCTGTACACACGAGGAGACATGTCCGATAAGACATGTCCGATGAAACCGGTCCGCGGACCGTTTTCATCGGACATGTCTCCAGGGATATTTTGGTCTGATGTGTGTACACACCATCGGACCAAAATCCCCGCGGACAGAGAACGCGGTGACGTAGAAGACACCGACATGCTCAAACACGGAAGTGCAATGCTTCCACGCATGCGTCGAATCAATTCAACGCAATCGGGGGATTTCAGTCCGATGGTTGGGCGTACTAACCATCGGACATGTCCGACGGACAGGTTTCCAGCGAACAAGTTTCTAAGCATGCTTAGAAACTTTTGTCCGCTGGAAACCTGTCCGCTAGGCCGTACAAATGTCCACTCCTATTATCCAGCATTACATAACTTAGCAGATTTGAATCAAGAAAAAAAATCTCTGCTTCAGGATAGTCCCTTAATTACTCTGTGGGTAAGTATGGCATATAGGCAATATTTCTTATTGGTTACTAGAGAAAACATGATCTCTGGGGTACATCCTTCGCTTAAAGGGAGGGTTCATGCCCCTAAATTGTTCCTCCCCTTTGGGTTCCACCCTACCATCAACACTGCATCTTTAGATTTTGTTTAGATTCAGTAAGGAGTAGATGCTAGAGACCATTACGGTTTATATTTCCATATTTAGTTTGGGATTTTATCTGGGTTTAATGGGTTGGACCAGATACTGAACTACAGATTAGCTTCTTTCTCATTGCAAAGTAAAAAATGTATTTAGTCATATTTAGCAGTTTTCATAAGTCTCCATTTCATAGTAATACCTCACCCCAATTCTTCATTAAATGTAACATAAAAACTACTGCAGTAGTAATTTTAATTACTGTATATGCTCACTAAAAGTACACTAATCTTTCCGTTAACCACCTCAATACCGCGCCTATTCTGGCACCTCTCTCCTTCATATAAAAATCATAATTTTTTTGCTAGGAAATTACTCAGAACCCCCAAACATTAAATATATTTTTTTTTTTAGCAGACACCCTAGGGAATAAAGTGCAACTTTTTATCTCGCATGGTATTTGCGCAAAATAATTTTTCAAACGCTTTTTTTTGGAATTAAAAACGGTTTCATGAATTAAAAAATAACAAAAAAATAAAGTTAGCCTGATGTTTTTTTATAATGTGAAAGATGATGTTACGCCAAATAAATAGATACCTAAGGCCCCTTTCACACTGGGGTGTTTTTCAGGCGCTACAGCACTAAAAATAGCGCTGCTATACCGCCTGAAAAAATCATGCCCTGTAGTCTTCAATGCGAAAGCCTGAAGGCTTTCACACCGAAACGGTGCGCTATAAGGACCGCTCCAAAAGTCCTGCTAGCCGCATCTTTGGAGCGGTATAGGAGCGGGGTGTTTACCGCTCTTATACCACTCCTTCCCATTGAAATCAATGGGAAACCGCGGTAATACCGCCCGCAATGCGCCTCTGCAGAGGAGCATTGCGTGCGTTATTAACCACTTTTACGGCCGCCAGCGGGGGTTAATACTGCACCGCTAGCGGCCGAATATCGCGGTAAAGACGACGGTATAGCGGCGCTAAAAAACGCGTTGCTATACCACCACCGCACCTCCACTGCCCCATTTTGAACACTCATGGAATGCCGTCAAACTTCAGTACTTAAAAATCTCCATTTTTTTTACAGGTTACCAGTTTAGAGTTACAGAGGAGGTCTAGTGCTAGAATTGTTGCTTGTGCTCTAACGCACGTGGCGATAACTCACATTGTTTGTTTGAACGGCGTTTACATATGTGGGCAAGACTAACGTGTGTGTTCGCTTCTGAACGCGAGCTACCGGGGACAGGGGGGCTTAAACGTTTTTTTGTTTTTTTTTTACTTTACTTAATTTTTTTTATTTTTACACATTTTTAAAAAATAAATACATTTTTGATCACTCATCCCTTGTAATATAAATCACTGTGACAGGTCCTCTTTATGAAGAGATGCAAGGTCAATAAGACCCCACATCTCTCCTCCAGGTTTGAAAGCATGAGATAGTGAAAAAAAAAATCACGATCTCATGCCGACAGCTACGATTGCGGCTTTGTTTACTTCCAGGTACCCGGACGTGACGTCATAACGTCGAGCCCGGGCCTCTGGCGGTCATAAAGCTGACCGGTGACCATCTGGTCACCAGAAATCTCTATCGGCGTAAGCCAACGCTGGCTGATTCGTTCTCCCGGCCCCTGAGAAGCACCGGATGGAGGCGGGAGGGGGAAGTCCCCTCCCGCTGCCTATAAGACTGATCAAGCAGTGGAACTGCCGCTATGATCATTCTTATGGTGCGCAGAATCGCTAGCTGAAAAGAAGGATATCTGAATGATGCCTGTAGCTGCACCCATCATTCAGATATCCCCATCTCAATACCAGGACGTCATATGACGGCATGCGGTATTGAGGTGGTTAAAAAACATTATCTGTCTGATATCATATTTGACTTTGTGCTATTTGCCAAAAAACATGAGGTTACAACACACAACTAAGAATAAAATGTAGACATGTTTTTGACTGCATTACTGCCTGCTCTTGTCTTCTTTATCCTTATGGTAGGAAGATGGAAGACATAACTAGATGAAGCCACCACACAACATATTGAAGTCCCACCTGCTGCATCATATCCAGCTCAGAGCACTCTGCAAACTCCTCCATCCGACGTGACAGCTTCTCCAGCTCCAGCATGAGCTTCTCTCTCTTCCCCAGTAGTTCACTCTCACCTTTACGCTTGGCCTTTTCAATTAGCTTTAAGAAAAAGACACAACTTTTAGCAGAAGTAGGGAAGGCATATACTGAACTGTTCCTCTGTTATCAGCCTGAGAACTCTTCAGTCAGGGAGGTTGATAAAATAGATTAGCAGAGAGCAGCTCCTATTACAAAACAGCTCTGAGAGTCTCTGCCTATGATGAGAGGGGATGTGTGCCTTTCCTCCAATCAGCAATGTTACCTATCTTGGCTGTATGCCCAGACATCACACTCTGTGTTAACCAGGAAGAGAAAATCTCCTAACAGGATCTCTACTTTCTAAACAGTATATAAATGTGAACACAGCAGATATACAAATAAAACCTATGTAGGCAGATTTGGTTCATCTATGTGTATCATCTGAGGCTGTTCACTTCACTAGGTGTATGAAGGGTTTACATCCACATTAGCGGACTTTGTGGGCACACAATAAGAGGGAGAATCAGTAAAAAAGTATACATTTTATTACAACATAATTAAAAAAACATATAAACAACATACAAACAACACCCTGTATGGACACAGTTACCCCATAATGCAGTTATAGAGGATTGGACCCATGGTACAAAAATTAATTTAATAATGTATCAAGGTAAGAGAAGAATTTCTGATCCAGTAATGCTCCAAAAACGTGCTTGTCGACGTGTTTCACTAAAATATTAGCTTCCTCAGGACAGATAATGGGTAGGTGTAGGTATATTTAAAAACAAGAGAGTACATGTATAAGTGTTTAATGTAGTATATATCTATGTAAATATGAATTATGATTGTTACAACATTTCTCTAGGAGGAGTACATATACACGAAGACTAATTACATATAAAAATAAACAACGTGCATACTTGCCTGGTACACTTGTGGCTCAGGATATGGGAGAACTTGACCAAACTGACAGACAGTGTGCCACAACAATTCTAGCCAGGGGATAACGATTGAAACCCATACACAAAGTGCAGTTGCTCCACAGCTTAGTAAATGAGATGAAGCTCTGCTGACTTTCATCATCTAATCATGTGCAAGCAAAAATGCATTTTTTTTAAATTGTCCTTGCATGCGATTGCGTATTCTTTGCAGACTGAATCTTTACCTCATTTACTAAGCTCTGGAACAACTGCACTTTCAGAGTGAAACTGCACTTTGCAAAGTGCGCGGTCTAGTTCAGGTGTCTGCAACCCGCGGCTCCGGAGCCACATGCGGCTCTTTTGAACCTTTGCCGCGGCTCCGGGGCGGGTGCTAGCGAGGGGAGGAGGCCAGTGTTGTAAGTAACAAAGTTTAAATAAACGCTGTTACCTAACGATTCACCTTTTGAGGGTAACGAGTAATCTACCTGATTACTTTTACCCTTGCGGTAATACTGTACAATATCAATTATATCAGATAAGATTCCACCTCCACATGCCCAGCAAATGCAATACTGTACAATATCAGATAAGATTCCACCTCCACATGCCATACTGTACAACAGGGGTCTTCAAACCCCGGCCCGCGGGCCACATCCGGCCCGCTTGTGTGTTTTATCTGGCCCGCCCGCCCGCAGCTGGCAGGTCCTGCAATCAAAGCCGCACACCCTCCGTGCTGTCACGCCATGCTTTTTGATTGGCTGCTGGGATCGCCGATGTCCCGGCAACCTGTGACGTCACAGGTGCGGCACCTCCCCTCTTCCCGCCCGCTGTTTGAAATTACGATCCTTTCACGTGTGTAGCAGCGGGCGGGAGTCGGGACTCAGGAGTTGCAGAGAGCTGCGGAAGAAGAAAAGAAGAAGAGCAGAAGCCGGTTACAGCGGAGGCAAGTGTTGCACAACGCTGATAGGGATGTTGCTGTGCTGTGCTGCTCTGCTGGGGAAACATACTGATGGGGACATTGCTGTGCTGCTCTGCTCTGCTGGGGAAACATACTGATGGGGACATTGCTGTGCTGCTCTGCTCTGCTGGGGAAACATACTGATGGGGACATTGCTGTGCTGCTCTGCTCTGCTGGGGACACATACTGATGGGGACATTGCTGTGCTGCTGGGGACACTGCTCATAGGGACAATGCTGTGCTGCTGGGGACACTGCTGATGGGGACATTGCTGTGCTGCTGGGGACACTGCTGATGGGGACATTGCTGTGCTGCTGGGGACACTGCTCATAGGGACAATGCTGTGCTGCTGGGGACACTGCTGATGGGGACATTGCTGTGCTGCTGGGGACACTGCTGATGGGGACATTGCTGTGCTGCTGGGGACACTGCTAATGGGGACATTGCTGTTCTGATGGGGACACTGCTGATGAGGACACGGGTGTCCCCATCAATGGTGTCCCCATCAGCACAGCAATGTCCTCATCCGAGGTGTCCTCTTCAACCATGATGGAGACACTGCTAATGGGGACACTGCTGATGGGGACATTTATGTTCTGATAGGGACACCGCTGATTGGCACACTGCTGATGGGGACATGGGTGTCCACATCAATGGTGTCCCCATCAGGACAGCAATGTCCCCATCAGCAGCATCCCCATCATCGGTGTCCCCATCATCGGTGTCCCCATCAGCACAGCAATGTCCCCAGCAATGATGGGGACTCTGCTGATGGGTACACCGCTGACGGGGACATTGCTGTGCTGATGGGAAGTTGCGCTGGACACTGCTGTGCTGGGGACATTGCTGTGCTGATGGGGACATTTCTGTTCTGATGGGGACACTGCTGATGGGGACACGGGTGTAGCCATCAATGGTGTCCCCATCAGCGGTGATCCCATCAGCGGTGTCCCGATCTGAGGCATCCCCATCAGCGCTGATGGGGACAGTGCTGTGCTGATGGGGACATTGCTGTTCTGATGGGACATTGCTGGGGACACCCTGATGGGGACATTGGTGTCCACATCAATGGTGTCCCCATCAGGACAGCAATGTCCCCATCAGCAGCATCCCCATCATCGGTGACCCCATCATCGGTGTCTCCATCAGCGGTGACCCCATCATCGGTGTCTCCATTAGCGGTGACCCCATCATCGGTGTCCCCAACAGCACAGCAATGTCCCCATCAGAGGTTTCCCCATCACCGCTGATGGGGACACCACTGTGCTGATGGGGAGACCGCTGATGGGGACACTGCTAATGGGGACACCGCTGATGGGGAGACCGCTGATGGGGACACCGCTGATGGTGATGCCTCTGATGGGGACATTGCTGTCATTGCATCCCATCATCGGTGTCCCCATCAGCACAGCGATGTCCCCATCAGCAATGATGGGGACACTGCTGATGGGTACACCGCTGACAGGGACATTGCTGTGCTGATGGGAAGTTGCGGTGGACACTGCTGTGCTGGGGACATGCTGTGCTGATGGGGACATTTCTGTTCTGATGGGGACATTGCTGGGGACACAGGTGTCCCCATCAGCGGTGATCCCATCAGCGGTGTCCCCATCAGAGGCGTCCCCATCAGCGCTGATAGGGACAGTGCTGTGCTGATGGGGACATTGCTGTTCCGATGGACAGACTGCTGGGGACACCGCTGATGGGGACACGGGTATCCCCATCAGCGGTGACCCCATCATCGGTTTCCACATCAGCACAGCAATGTTCCCATCAGCGGCGTCCCCATCAGCGATGATGGGGACGCTGCTAATGGGGACACTGCTGATGTGAACATTGCTGTGCTGATGGGGACATTGCTGGGGACACCGCTGATTGGCACACTGCTGCTTGGGACAAGGGTGTCCCCATCAGCACAGCAATGTCCCCATGAGCGGCGTCCCCAACAGCAGCGGCCCCATCAGTGGTGTTCCCATTAGCGATGATGGGGACACTGCTGATGGAGACTCCGCTGATGGGGACATTGCTGTTCTGATGGGGACATTGCTGTTCTGATGGGGACATTGCTGTTCTGATGGGGACATTGCTGTTTGGATGGGGACATGGCTGTTTTGATGGGGACATCAATGGTGTCCCTATCAGCACAGTGGCGTTCCCATCAGATTTTTTTTCCCCGGCCCCCGAATACTTGTAAAATCCACAATGTGGCCCTCCTGTTGAAAAGTTTGGAGACCCCTGCTGTACAATATCAGATAAGATTCCAGCTCCACAGTCCTTTTTTTTCTCTTCAGATTGACAGCTGACTGCACAATCCTGTATATAGCATTAAGGTAAGAAACAATATATGCAGTTTTATATTTGTTTTAAATGTCGCAATAGTTTTGCGACCCCCAGTTTTTTTTTCCTTTCGGAAACGGGTCCAAGTGGCTCTTTATGTCTTAAAGGTTGCAGACCCCTGGTCTAGTTAAACAGCGCTCGTATTTTCGGTAGATTAAAGCCCACAGACTCCTGGGAAATGATGACACTCATTTTCTAGGAGTCCAGGTGAGTAAAGAAGGGAAGTACAGTAGAACCCCCATGGACTAGGAACTAGGCCGATTAGGAAATCTGCCTAGTAACTGCCATTTGAAAGCAAGTAAAAAAACAAATTATTGGAAAATGATTTTTTTTTTAGATTACATTTTTTTAGATTATTAAAATGAAGCTTATTTTTAGGGTGGACCTCCACTTTAAGGTAAAAAAAAAACTTCTAGTTTTACAACCACTTTAAATAAGATCTCCCAAGTAGAGTTTTCTGAAAACTTTTCAGATGCTTTAAATTTCTTCCTTTAGTAAAAGCTTGCACTGCTTCCAAAATCCCAAAGGTAAACAAGCATTCACATAGTTTACATATCATTGTAGGAAACTTTTGTTACCCCCCCTGTTGATTTTACTTATGGAATTTGAACCGTTTTTAGGCTCAGTGATGTTTAACAGAAAGCAAAAAGAAAAGTAAAATAATATCACAGCTGAGCTAAAGAAAAAATGTCATGCACTGGATAGTATAAAAGTGAATGCAAACCCCAGAGAGAAAAACAGACGATTAGCCAGCCAAAACGGAATGTAATAAACCAACAATCCTACTCTGCAGTAACTTGTTTTAGGAGTACCGCATCTCTTGGTACAATTTCCCTTTATCTCACTTACCTCATCATTTTTATCAAACACGGGGTTAATATTTTTGGGCCACAATAACACTACTGAGTTTAGGGCAAGGTCTTCTGGTGAAAATAAAAATACATCTAGAAGATAATTCATTCTCCTCTGGCATTCCTGAAAAAAGAAAAATAATATAACACAATAATGGAAGCTATAGTCTTGTTATATCAAGATACTTTAAACGTATGTGGTAACAAATGTGTTCTCTAATGGAATAACAGTTCTAGCAATAAAAAAAAAAACGATATGGCTACAGTGAAGAAGAAAGGAAAGGCAATTTAAAGTCTAAAAGATACAGAATCTACTGTAATAAAGGATTAAAGAAAACCAGGTTGCTAATACTGTAACATTTATAGGTAAAGTTGATCCGGGGAATATCTGATTGGCTCCCGGGGGATCAGGAAGGATTTTTTTCCCCTGCTCGAGCAAATTGTATCGTGCGCTGATGTTTTTTTTTTTGCCTTCCTCTGGATCAACTGTGGGTATAGAATTGGGTTTTTATGGTATTTACAATATTATTATCCTTATTATTATTTTTTTTTATGGTTGAACTGGATGGAATTGTGTCTTTTTTCAACCTGACTAAATATGTAACTATGTAATATCAAATCAAAGTGATTAGAACACCTCACCTTGTAAAACAACCCATTCAGTTAAAAATAGAAATGAAAGGCAAAACGTTTTTGTATAGAAAAACATTATAAAACACCCTTTTTTATAACATTTCCCTATTATTGAGTATTTCCAAATACTCATATAATTTAGTTCTTTGTTTCAGTTCCCCCTTACTTTATTTTATTACTTAAATTTTTTCATAAGTTCAATTGGGTCGGTTTTTAGTGCATCCTTTCTATACACATTCCTATTTACATCTGGTCAGCCCAGCCTAGGGTTGTTGTGATTGGATTGTGTTTTGTTTCCAGGGTTGCGATGTGCTGCAGTCCTTTCCTCCCCCTCCTCCTATGGTGGGGGGGGGGATTGACCTCCTGCACATCGGCGTCATGCACTGACGCCCCGCTCGCGGCGTCAACTGACACCTCGATGTCGGGGAAGTTCCATTCCATCTCATGCTGCAGACGAGGTAGGCGTGGACCCGCTTTTCGATGGCGATAAGCCAATTGCTCTCTAAGTGGAAAGGAATTAACGCAGGCGATCAACTGCGCCCTAGAAGGCACTGAGGGAGCCAACCAAAATCGGGCGATCAGCTTTCTAGCTAGATACAATAACCTGAACACCATAATATCTCTCTGCTATACTTCACACAGCCATGCAGACATAGTTAAATAGTCGATAACAACAAGAACCTGGGGAATGCCCAGGGAATAACCAAGCCTACTTACCGACCAGCTAGCAGAACAACCAATTAACCTGTCTAACAATGTGCGTTAAAAACAGGGGTTTTGTCCGCACGCATTTGCAAACGCATGCGTGAGCCACAGAGCCGCGCCAAGGCACCCCATAATTCTGTGGTCCTAACACTAACAGTGAGTGTCCTCACAATGGAGGCACATGCATTTTAATGGATAGATAGGGGCAGGTGGACTGAAGGGGAGCCACCCCTCCTTAAAGGTACAGAAGCACACCAAGCACCCAGCATATAGCACAATGGCTGCAAAGGTGTTGGTGCACTGCTGGACCAATATAAACACCACAGGTGAAACAAAACGTATCCACCGCCCCCATCTATGGCTGGCAATCACAGTAAGTAGCAATAGAAGGCTAAAACAGATAACAACAAGAACCTGGGGAATGCCCAGGGAATAACCAGGCCTACTTACTGACCAGCTAGCAGAACAACCAATTAACCTGTCTAACAATGTGCGTTAAAAACAGGGGTTTTGTCCGTACGCATTTGCAAACGCATGCGTGAGCCACAGAGCCGCGCCAAGGCACCCCATCTCATGCTGCAGACGAGGTAGGCGTGGACCCGCTTTTCGATGGCGATAAGCCAACTGCTCTCTAAGTGGAAAGGAATTAACGCAGGCGATCAACTGCGCCCTAGAAGGCACTGAGGGAGCCAACCAAAATCGGGCGATCAGCTTTCTAGCTAGATACAATAACCTGAACACCATAATATCTCTCTGCTATACTTCACATAGCCATGCAGACATAGTTAAATAGTCGAACTGAATAAAAGAACAAGTCTATCTAATTCAGGGGTCTCAAATTGGCGGCCCTCCAGATGTTGCAAAACTACAAGTCCCATCATGCCTCTGTCAGTGGGAATCATGCTTGTAACTATCAGCCTTGCAATGCCTCATGGGACTTGTAGTTTTGCAATAGCTGGAGGGCCACCAGTTTGAGACCCTTGATCTAGTTTAACCAATAGCAAAAATACAGCAAATAGAAAACCTCCATAAACACAATGATATACCCACAGTTGATCCATAGGAAGACAAAAACGTTACTATAAGCATGGCCCAACTTGCTACAGTGGGGTCAAAATAAACTCCTTCCTGATACCCAGAAGGCACACCATGGATGGCATTTTATGGCCCATTCATAAAATTTATGTGTTTAGCCTCTAATAACAGGAAGCTCTATGATTGGAAAATAAGCAATCATGTGCCTTAGACAGGTTACATAACTGGGCTTTTGTACCAGTTCCAGCATTAGACACCATTATTGTGTAATGGTTTTTAAAATGCCCCTCTAATGCCCCGTACACACGATCGGATTTCCTGTCGGGATAAACTCCCACGGGTTTTTTGCAATGGAATTCCGCTCAAGCTGTCTTGCATACACACGGACACACCAAATTCCGATCATCGAAAAACACAGTGATGTACAACACTACGACGAGCCTAGAATAATTAGGTTCAATGCCTCCAAGAATGCGTAGCATTGTTTCTGAGCATGCATGGTTTTCTCTGCATCAGACTTCCATACTAACGATCGAAACTTCTGATAGAATTTTTTTCCGTCGGAAAAAAAGAGAACATGCTCTCTTTCTAAGTCCATCGCAATTTCCGATGGAAAAAGTCTGATGGGGCACACACACGGTCGGAATATCCGATAAAAAAATTCCGTCGGACTTTGTCCATCGGAAATTACGACCGTGTGTATGCGGCAAAAGACTATAAAATTTAAACCCTTGCAAAGATAATTTGTGAACAAGAAATATAGAGGACAACCCACACGTTGTCAGGGGGTTTCTTCTGAAAGCTGACTATGAACATCATTGGAAACTTGTCCTAAAACATTAGTAGAGGACATCAATAAATAATGACTGTTTTCAGAGTATACATACCGAGATTCGTGATTTCAAACCTATAATGCCTTTCGATTTAGCTTCCTCAACGAATTCAATTTCTGCGATTACATCTTCTGTTGTTTCAGGAACTTTTAACGCCTGCATTTGAATGGACTCAAATTCCTTACAGATTCTGCAATATAAGGTGGATTAGAAATGAGGGTGAAATTTTCCAGAAAAAAAAGCCTCATTATCACTTGCAGGGTAGGGGACGGGGGTGGCAGTAAAAATAGGTAGTTGAGCCACGGTTTTGCCAACTGCCCACCTAAACCAAACATGGTGGCTGAAATGGGTGGTGCACATGCCACAACAAAATGTACACCACAGGTTGTATCCGGTGGGCAGTACCACTGCTAAACACAATGGGTCATGTTGCAACTGCCCTGTAACCATGTGTAATGCATTAGTGACCGAACAGAGGCGTAGCTTGAAGTTTGTGGGCCACAATGCAAAAGTTGTCCTGGGGCCCCTCATTATTACCTGCCCCTTCCACTGCGCACCAAGATACTTCCATTATGCACCAAGATACTCCAAGTGGCTAAAGAGTTTTTTTCAGAGATTTATGTACATATTGAGAGGGTAATTCAAAATATTTTGTAGAAACCATCCATCACATGACCTTGCCCCCTTTCCCCATCCTAGTAATCACATGACCTCGTCCCCTTCCCTCACCCTAGTAATCACATGACCCTACCCCCATCCTAGTAATCACATGATCTCACCTCCTCCCCCATCCTAGTAATGAAATGGCCTCGCCGCACCCCCATCCTCGTAATGACATGACCCCAACCAATAAGAGCAGAGGAAGGGTGTGAGGAGAAGGCAAACAACTGGAAGCTCAGTACTGCATTATAGAACTTGGCTTGAGCCCTGGGAGACACAAGGCAGATCGGAGCTGGACTCCAGCTCTGGGATTTTGTGGGGGAAATCAAATGAAATATGACAGCAGGGAGCAGAGCTGTGGGCTCTTTGGAGCTAGGGGTGGGGTCACAATTGCAACCCCTGCAACCCCTGATGTTGCGCCCATGTGACAGAACTTAATAGAACCACAAGTTAAAGCTGACCTCCTGTTAAACAACTAATTAAACCAAATAAATATACATATGTAAGCTCTAACGAGCAGGGCCCTCTGATCCCTCCTGTATTAATTTGTATTGTGACTGTAATGTCTTCCCTGATGTAAAGCACTGCGCAAACTGTTGGCGCTATATAAATCCTGAATAATAATAATAATATGAGATCGGTTTTACCTTCCAAAAATGTGTATTTTTGTCAATTCAATCCTGAATCTTAAAGCAGAGTTTCACCCAAAAGTGGAACTGCCGCTTTAAGCACTCCTCGCCCCCTGACATGCCAGATTTGGCATGTCATTTTTTTGGAGGAGGAAGATTTCTGCGCGTTCTTGCCTTTCAAAAGAACCACGGTTCTTTTGACTGGAATGTCTGTACACTCGAGCGGCAAGAGATTCTTGCAAAGAATCCCGTCAGGAAAGACTAAGGACCAGATTCTCAGAAGAGATACGACGGTATATCTCCAGATACACTGTCGTATCTCTGTTTCTGAGCCCTCCTATCTATGCGACTAATTCTTAGAATTAGTTACACATAGATTTGGCGTAGATCCGACTGGCGTAAGTCATTTACACCGTTGGATCTTAGATGCAATTCTACGCTGGCCACTAGGTGGCGTTTCCGTTGATTTCTGCGTTGAATATGCAAATGAGCTAGATACGCGTATTCCCGAACGTATTTGCGCCCCATCGTTGTAGTTTACGTCTTTTGCGTAAGCGTAAGGTTACCCCTGCAGTCCGTTTGGCGCAGGGCGCTCTTAATTTAAATACAACACGCCCACTTCCTTCCTACTTTGAATTACGCGGGCTTATGCCGGCCCATTTACGCTACGCCGCCGCAAATTACGGAGCAAGTGCTTTGAGAATACAGCACTTGCCCGTAAAAGCTGCGGAGGCGTAGCGTGAATGGGATACGCTACGCCAGAATAAAAATACGTAAATGTACGAGAATCTGGCCCTAAGTTTTTTTCCTGACGAGATTCTCGGTCGTGTGTACGAGGCTTGAGACTTTACTCTCTCCTCCTATCATAATGTTTTTTGTTAACACATGAACACTGCAGCACAGCTGATTGGCTCATTTTGCTGCTTCTCCTTACGCCTATCTAAACTCTTTTGTACAAGGACCGCAGGAGGCTGATAACAATCTCAGCAACATGACATGACTCAGCATTCCATTAGTGTACCTATGCTAATAGAAAAAAAAATTATCACATTCAGCATGATGATGTCACTACTCCAGCCATAAAAAATGCATCTTATGCATTTCTGGCCTGGGAATTTGACAAATGAAGATACTAGAGTACACTGCGTCATATGCCACTGTAGAGATTTTTTTGGAATATAAACAAGCTTTCTGGTTGGATGCTGCCACCCCACGTGACTCTGGCAGCCATATTGGGTCAGGCAGAGCCTATTTAAGATGTGTTTTTATTGAGGGTTGTGTCCCCTTTGGGAAAATGTTCCCTTGGGAGTCTACGGGACAGGATATAGGTATAATTCCCAGTATGTCAGTAGTGTAAGATTGCTGTCTTACACTACTGACATACGGGGGTTGATTTATTGAAGGCAAATAGATGTACAGTTGCACTCTGCAAAAGCATTCGAACCAGAGCTTCCCAAAATAGGTGAAGCTTAACTTTGCATAGAATACCCAATCACATGCAAGGAAAAAAAAAACGCATTTTGCTTGCACATGATTGGATGATGAAAGTCAGCATAGCGTCCCCTCATTTACTAAGCTCTGGAGAAAACGTCCCTCCAAAGTACACAGTCTATGTGTCTTTAGTATATCAGCTCCACTGTGTTATACAGTTATTATATTCTGTGAAAAAGATGAAACCTTGAGATCCTACTCACTTTTCATTCTCCAATCTGTGGTCTTCCACCAGACTCTCTAGCAATGTGCTGGCAAAACTTTTGGCTTTGTCAGCCAGACCTTCCTTGAGATCATCACAATCCAACTGTACCATAGTGAAATGAGCCCGCGCAGGTAGTCCCATTATTTCCTTGGCCAGTCGATGGAACTGTTCTATGAACTGTAGGTAAAGATCAAAACAACCAACACTATAACACAGCGCTAAAACACTCTTTTGACTTATACACATCCTTCACTATGATAAGTTACAAAAACAGTACTGACAGATAATGTTAAAATGTATGTAATAAAAAGATGAATTGTACTTCTGCACAATCAGGTGCTGTTATCACTACATACATTCAGCACACCAGGCTTAAAGAAAATATACTGTATAGCTTTGTATACATTTTCCTTTTAAATGTATTAAAGTAATTGTAAAGGCTTGTTTTAAAAAAAATAACAAACATGTTATACTTACCTCCTCTGTGCAGTTGGTTTTGCACAGCCGCCCCGGATCCTCCTCTTCTCGGGTCCCTCTTTGCTGCTCCTGGCCCCTCCCTCCTATCAGGTGCCCCCACATCCAGAAGCTTCCTATGGGGGCACTGGAGCCGAGTCACAGCTCCATGTGTCCATTCATATACGGAGCCCCGCGCGTCCCTTCTCTCCCATGATTGGCTGACTGACTTTGATTGACAGCCGTGAGAGCCAATAGTGTCGCTGCTGTGTCTCAGCCAATCAGGAGGAGTGTTCCAGACGGCTTAGACCAGTGATAGTGAACCTTGGCACTCCAGATGTTTTTGAACTACATTTCCCATGATGCTCAACTACACTGCATAGTGCAAAAGCATCATGGGAAATTAGATTATTATTAGTATACTGGATTTATTTAGCGTCAACAGCGCAGAGCTTTACAACATGGGGCAAACAGTACAGTTACAATACAATTCAATACAGGAGGGATCAGATTGCCTTGCTCGTTAGAGCTTGCAATCTAGAAGCACCCCATTAGGGGTGCTGGGGAGCCTGCTACACACAATAATTTTTGTTATCTTAATGCATAGAATGCATTGAGGGCCAGTTCGCAAAAGATGCAGTTCCATGCAGTTCCGTTTTTTTTCTGCACCAATACAGTTCCGATCAAATTCCGGTCAGTTTCTGCACCGGAAACTGAGTGGAACTGACTGCACTGTTGTGAACTAGAGCCATTGAAATACATGTAAAACACTGTGCATACATTTTTAGTGCAGAAAAAAAGCACACGGAACTGCGTCTGTGAGCTAGCACTAAGATAAAAAACCTTCTGCCTTTACAACTCCTTCAAATTTAGGAGTAAATGTTATTTTACAAATGTAATAAAGTATGCACTTATGACACTGGATTAATTCAACACATCTGTGTGTTGTCAGATTCTTCCATCAGACCGTGTGTACAAAGATGACGCTGCTGCTAAGGATGTCATTGTGACAAAACGCGTAGGGGAGGGCCTGAAGCATCATTGCGTCACTTCTGGTTTCTGGTTCTTCGAACACAAGGTGTCCTGGACATATTGCTTACCGTTTGCTTTGATTTATTCTTCACTTACCATTGCAAGTGTGTTTTTAGCATTTATCACAATAAGTTTAATCTATGGAATCACACTATGAGATGCCTTTTTGTCCACCCATAACTATGTGAGCGTATTCAGTGACCAGACTTGGTGAGGAGGAGGAGAAGATACTGGATGTCAACGACAAGGATTGGAAGCATTTTATGTGTGGTGCTTTTGACCCCTGCAGGACTCCAGTTCGCTCTCCCCTGAAAATGGGTTACAGGAGTGCAAAACGAATTGCACTTCTGTGATCCACAGCAGAAGTACAGCCAATCAAGCTCAGGCTGGACTTCTCCTTTAAATGTGAGATACCGAAAGGGCAGATCAAAGATGCACTAACTTATATAATGCAACCACTATATATAAAGAAAACAGAATGTCTGGAAATCAGAATTAAAGTCAATAAATTATTTTTTGACACCTATACATAATTATTTTTTCAAACATACCCCTGTGTATTCATCAAAGCTGTGCTTTTCAGTTAAAAATGTCTGCACTTTCTCATCAGCCGATCCATCCACAAGCCAGCTGTAACTTTCCACTAAAATAAAAAATGAAAAATTAAATTGTTACAGAAATGTGACACCCTCCTGTATTATTCTTCGTTATTGGAAATATAATCAACCAAGGCAGGACTGTGGCTACATTTCCCAAGACTCTAATGCAAAATGGTCACCAACAATTCCAGATAATGCAGGCCTGCGAGAATGATAATCCCTGCTAGCTTACCACCTCTTCATGGTGTCTCTGTCATTATGCAATGACAGGAATAACAAGTATCGTAGAATCAGATTCATAACTTAGGCCCCTTTCACACTGGGCAGTGGAGGTGCGGTGGTGGAATAGTGCTGCTAAAAATAGTGGAGCTATACCATCAGAATAGCCGTGGGATTCATCCGCTAGCGGTGCGGTATTAACCCCCGCAAGCGGCGGAAAAAGGGGCAGAGGCAAATTGCAGATGGTATTACCATGGTTTCCTATTGTTTTAAATAGGAAGGAGCGGTATACACACCGCTCCTCTCACCGGTCCAAAGATACTGCTTGCAGGAGATTTTTTTTCTCTCCTGCCAGCGCATCGCCTCAGTTTGAAAGCCCTCGGGCTTTCACGTTGAGAAGGCTGGGCAGGAGTTTTTCAGGCGGTATTTAGGCGCTATTTTTAGCGCTGTACCGCCTGAAAAACTCCTCAGACTGAAAGGGGCTTAAGCGCAGTGGTCATCAACCCTGTCCTCAGAGCCCACAAACAGGCCAGATTTTATGTATTACCTTGGGGAGATGCAGACAAGAATACTGCAATCACTGAGCAGCAAATGATATCACCTGTGATGTATTTCAGTTATCTTGCAAACCTGGCCTGTTAGTGGGCCCTGAGGACAGGGTTGGTGACCACTGCCCTAGTGGACCTCAAAAAATAGAGTGGCTGCCATTTTTAGCCTCCCTCTAAAACCCCAAATGTCTGTCTGTCTCTGACCTCAGTATTCTTTCACCTGAAAAAGCAAATGTGAGATGCAAGAGATGCAACACATTGGTGACTGTGCTCTTCCCTCCTGTAAGCAAATTCCCTGTGTTAGACTGACAGTGCTGTGAAATACAATAGACCCTTAGGAGCTTGTATTGCTGGCCCTTACTCGTTCGCTTTGCGTCCTAGTGTGCATGCGGTTATGGGAAGATAACATAAAGACATGGTTATGGTACTTATGCAAGCAGTATTTAAAAATAAATGAAATGATTTTTAACTGCTTCAATACTGGGCACTTTCACCCCCTTTCCTGCTCAGGCCAATTATTGCTTTCAGCGCTGTCGTACTTTGAATGATAATTCAAAATATGACTGCAAATTGTAAAATTTTCGTCTTTAAGCTAAATTTTCGAATGAAATGAAAATGTTATATCAATTAAATTAAACTTTGAAAATATGTCTGGATTTCTGTTTTAACTACCTGAAGTTGCCTACTGCTGTCTACCAGTAAGGATTTTTACTTACCATATGTCTGGAAATGTATCATGGGTTCCTTTAAATTGTAACTTATTGCTTCTTTCAGCTTAACAACAGCAGAATTGATGATGTAGTCAGATAGCTTGGCTTCAATAATCTGAACTGTATTGCTGCCAGACAGCCAGGACTGAATGGTCTGAACATTCTGATAAAAAAACAACAGGCTTAATCAATATGTGGTAGTCAGTCTTTCAGTAGCACAGACAAACAGGTTTAAAAGAACTTAAAGTGGTTATAAAGCCTTGTGCTTTTTCATCTTAATGCATCCTATTGGGGGGCCACAAACCGCACAGTGGAGTATGGTATGTTTGTTATTTTAGTTTTTTTTTAAACGTGAACCTTTACTATCACTTCAAAGTGGTTGTTAACCCACTTATATAACTTTATTTATTTTATTTATTTATTTTATTATTAAAAAAATGCCTCCTTTACCGTATTTCACAGCAGTTCCTTGCAATCACGTCACCAGACAGCTGTCTCCTCTGCCCGGCTGACAGATGCAGTGGGCAAGGCTGAGATTCCCCTGCTGACATCAGCCAGGACGCGAGAAGGAGAGGAGAGAGAGAGACGGCCGATCATGTGATCGTGGGTAACCGCTGTGAAATCCGGTAAAGGGCGCATTTTTTAATAAAGTACACGGACAGGAGTACTTGTTTTTAGGACACAGAGGGGCTTATATAACGTTTTAACAGTTATGAGAGCAGCAGGAGCAGAGGGGGTGGGCACTGACACAGGGGCAGACAGGCAGGGAGGGGAGGAGGGAGGAGGACAGAGGAGCACATAGGAGGACAGGAGAGCTGCGGATGACGGAGTCACGTAAACTTCCCACGGTGTCAGGGCTCAGCAGCCATGATACACTGGTAGGTTTACAGGGGAGGGTAGAAACTGGCAGGATCAGCCAGGTATTACAGGTGTTACAGGGGGCCAAATAACACAGCACAAGCAATGTGCTGTATAAAATGGTTTAAAGGGACAGGATCCATTTTTTTCGGTTTGGTTTAAAGTAGTCAAGCCATGCAAATTATATTTTGCCTATATAATAAAAGAGAAGTATGGGATTTTTTTTTTTATCCCATAATCATACTTACCTAGGTGGATGCAGCATCTGTCCCCCCGGCGCTTCTTCACTGAGAACTGAGCCACCAAACACCGCCGATGGCTCGGTTCTCTCACCTCCCCGAGCAGAGAGCTGTTGCCTGTCAATCAACAGCTCTCCTGCTCTGCTCCTCTACACTTACTGGAGTGCTGAGCTGTGGAGGGGTGAGGAGTGGCTGTCTCAGGCATCTATCAGTCCAGGCACCTGGCAGATCCAGTCTCCCAGAGTCGGGATGACGCTGTGCCTGGACTGATCTTGGTGACAACAGCAGAGAGCGGGTCACTCATCTTCCACCAACAGCACAATGAATGCATGTGTTATTTTGTCTACTACTATGTGCAGTTAACTGGTCTGTGACCCAGATGAGTGCAAGTTTTTAAATACGATCACGGAGAAGAAGAAGAGATAAGGTAAGTATAAGGCTGTCAGGAGATGCCCTTTGCAGAAACACTAAGGCCGCGTACACACGATCAGTCTAAACCGATGAAAACGGACTGAAGTTCAGTTTCATCGGTCCAAACCGACCGTGTGTACGGCCCATCGGTCTGTTGTCCTTCGGACCAAAGTTTTAAAACTTGCTTTAAAATCTAACTGATGGACGCCTGACCATCAGTCCAAACCGATCGTTAGTACGAAAAGCATTGGTTCAAAAACCCGCGCATGCTCAGAATCAAGTTGACGCATGCTTGGAAGCATTGAACTTCGTTTTTTTCAGCGTGTCGTTGTGTTTTACATCACCGTGTTCTGACACGATCGGTTTGAACTGATGGTGTGTACGCACATCAGACCATCGGGCCACTTCAGTGGTGACCCGATGAAAATGGTCCGTCGGCCCATTCTCATCGGATGGACCGATCGTGTGTACGTGGCCTGACACTTTGCCCTGCACAAGCAAATTGACAATGTCTCTTTAACGGACAGCTTTAAAAAAATATACTAATACCTGCAAGGTCTTTGAGACTCTGGTCACAATAAACAAAATGGCTTCTTCTAAGTCCTGGAAGCTGGGATAAAAGTCCATTCTCTCATCATCAAATGTAAGCTGCATTTTAAAAAGTGGCAAATACTGTGGATCTTCAGCGTCAAACAATTTCACAAAAGCTTCTACTGTCCTCAGTAAGAGGTCTTTAATCTACAAATAAAAAAGACCACAGTTAGGTTGAGCTAAACATAGGATATACAGTTAGGTCCATATACAGTATATTTGGACACAGGCACAATTTTCAAACTTTTGGCTCTGTATGCCACCAGAATAAAATTAAAACAAAACAATCCAAATTAATTTGAAGTGCAGACTTTCAGCTTTAATTTAAGGGGTTGAACATAAATATTAGGGTTGTCCCGATACCGATACCAGTACCGACCCCCGATGCCTGAATAGAATATATGCCCTCTCCCCCCGCTGCCGCCGCATACCGCAGAACCGCCACTGCCGCGTTAATCAGGGTGTGGGGAACATTACAGGCAGCTTTCGTTTGAATAGCTGTATTCCCCACGCCGTTTATAGACACTCCCCCTTGCTCGGGATTGGACAGATCCGTCCAATCCCGAGCAAGGGGGAGTGTCTATACACGGTGCGGCAAAGAATGGACAGCTATTCAAACGAAAGTTGCCTGTAATGTTCCCCGCACGCTGATTAACGCGGCAGCGGCGGCGGCATCATCATCTACTAGGTATTAGGGACATGGTTGGATATATGTGGGAGGACATGGCTGCAATATGTGGGGGGGCATGGCTGCAATATATGGGGGGACATGGCTGGATATATGTGGGGGGACATGACTGCAATATGTGGGGGGACATGGCTGCAATATGTGGGGGCACATGGCTGAATATATGTGGGGGCACATGGCTGAATATATGTGGGGGGACATGGCTGCAATATGTGTGGGGACATGGCTGCAATATGTGGGGGGACATGGCTGCAATATGTGGGGGGACATGGCTGCAATATGTGGGGGGACATAGCTGCAATATGTGGGGGGACATGGCTGGATATATGTGGGGGGACATGGCTGGATATATGTGGGGAGACATGGCTGGATATATGTGGGGGGACATGGCTGTAATATATGTGGGGACATGGCTGGATATATGTGGGGACATGGCTGGATATATGTGGGGGGACATGGCTGCAATATGTGGGGGGACAAGGCTGGATATATGTAGGGGGATATGGCTGGATATATGTGAGGGGACATGGCTGCAATATGTGGGGGGACATGGCTGCATTTGGGGACACGGCTGCATTTGGGGACACATTTAAAAAAAAGTATCGGTATTCGGTATCGGCGAGTACATGAAAATAAGTATCGGTACTTGTACTCGGTCCTAAAAAAAGCGGTATCGGGACAACCCTAATAAATATCAAGTACAAATTTTAGGAACTGCAACCATTTTAATACACAGGGGCTCAAATGTAATTGAAATGAATATAAAAATAAAAAATATTTTTTTTTTTTATATTTTAGTGAGAATCCTTTACTGGTAATGACTGCCTACAATCTGGAACCCATGGACATTACCAAAGACTGGGTTTCATCCTGCTTTGCCAGGCTCTAACTGCAGTTGATCTTTGTTTGTGGGTCTTTCTGCCTTTAGTTTTACATTCAGCAAGTGAAATGCATGCTCAATTGGGTTGAGATGAGGTGACTGACTCGGCCAAAGCAGAATATTCCACTTGGGTTGCTTTTGCAGTGTGTTTTGGATCATTCTCCATCTGTACTGTACTGCCTGGAGAGTGTGCTTTACTTGTCTGGATGTAATGAATAGGTTTTTCTTAACCATAGAGAGAATCCTGTGATCATCCATCATTCCGTGGACGTCCAGGCCTTTTTATGTCGCTAAGCTCATCAGTGCATTCTTCTTTCCTCAGAATGTACCAAACTGTTAATTTGGCCACTCCTAATGTTGCTGCTATCTATATGCTTGTTTTGTGTGTTTTTTAAAGCTTTACAATGGCCTGTTTCACTTGTATGAACAGCTACTGTGAATGCATGATGTAGGTTCACAGCAATAGATTCCAAATGCAAATACCACGCTTAGAATCAACTCCAGACCTTTTACCTGCTTAATTGATGAAGAAATAACAAAGGAGTAGCCCACACCTGGCCATGAAACGGCTTTTGATTCAATTCTCCATTTACTTTTGGTCCCTTGAAAAAGGATGGGGGCTATTCTTAAGAGCTGTAATTCTTAAACCCTTTTCCGATTTGGATGTACATACCCTCAAATTAAACCTGAGAGCACTTGCAGCCCATTTTATAACTATAGCTTGAATATGTTTTGGTAAATACCTGTGCCTGTGTCCATATATCTATTATATCATTTCTATCCCCTGCAGATAGAAACAACTATTATTTGCCATATGCATAGTGGCAGTCAGTGCGGGGACAAGGTCACTCAGTACCCAAGGCAAAGATGCTAAACTGCCCCCATCCCATTATATGCAGGATTTGGGGATCCTACCTCCAGCAGTCATCCACTTGTCACTAGGAGGATTCTCATTAAGCGAGCCTCAGTTCGCTAGAAATTAGGCTGTGCATGGTGGGAGACCATAAAATACACCTACCTGCTTGCTCACTGTCTTCTCTGCCATGTGAACTTAGCTGTGCATGCACAGCTCAGCTTACATCGCTGGCATGGTCCCTGCATGCTGGGATCACTGACTCCTGTGCATACGCAGGACTGACGTCATCCGGTGCGGCCAATGAAAGTGGTTAGAGACTGGCACCCAGTGAAGATTCCAGTACCGGCAAAGGATGGGGACCGTTTAAGGAAAGGTAAGTTTAGATCCACTTTTAAAGGTAATTATCTTGGTGAACTACATTTACCCCATAAGATTTTGCCTGGTCTAGTATTATATGATACTTAAACTTTTTCTATAAACTATTGTGCTGATCAGAGGAAGTGAAAGAGCAAAGGTTATACAAGCTGAAGTCACCATTGCAGCCAAACAGATTTCGGTTCACCAAAGTTACATCAGGGAAAATGTGCTTTAATTGGTTGCTAAGAATAAATGCATGGCACAAATTCTTATCACTACTGAATAGGCGTATATAGTTTTGAAAAATGTTCCAGTTCAAAGAAGGGGTTAGAGCTGTGGTCTCCAAACTGCGGCCCAGGGTCAATATGTGGCCCTTTGCTTGCTTTTATCCAGCCCTTGGGGCACTATTTCATTCAAAGACACCATCGAAAGGGCACAATTTCTACCAATGACACCAATGTTGGGGCACAGTTCCTCCTCCCACTGACACCAACCATGGGATCCAATGTCCCCAATGATGGGGCTCAATTTTTGCCGAAGACACCAATGATGGGACACAATTCCTACCAATGACATAAACAGTGGGGTTTACTTACACCAACAATGGGGCACAATTCTTCTCAGTGACACCAAGGATGGGGCATTGTTTACGTTAGCTGATGCTGGGACATTTTTTACTCTGGCCCCCTTAAAGTCTTAAGGACAGTAAACTGGCCTATTGTTTAGAAAGTTAGGAGACCCCTGGGTTATAGCAATGGGGATACCCCACTTTGTTTCACTTTGATACAAGTGCTACTGTTATCTGTTCCATAACTATACTTACCTGATTGGACATAAGGGTGGTGACACAGCTGTAGAAGGAGTCTATTTTGTCAGGTTTAATGAGCTGCAAGGCTTCTTTACTGGTAAAAAGATTGATTACTTTGGGGTACCAGGTGTTCATTAACTTCTCTTCTGTCTTTGCACAAGCTAGGGAGACACTATTCTTCAGTGATTCGCATTCAACAGGCCCCTTCGATCTGCCAGGACACATGAAAAATTCATCAAATCAGTTACATTGCTTGGGATTTAGCCCCAGTCTTTGGCTTGTTTACACTTGCAGTAGCCCACTAAAGAGTGATCCGCTGTGGATTGCTTTTCAGAGGACAGTGAATTCACCTCCTCATTGCCTGTTTTAACCCCTAAAACTTATAAAACACTATGCCGCAACCACTTGCAAAGTATTGCGCCTCTGGCAGCATGTCTTTACCCCCTATGGCAGCTTAAAGGGGTTGTAAAGGAAAAAAATTTTTTCCCCTAAATAGCTTCCTTAACCTCAGTGCAGTCCTCCTTCACTAACCTCATTCTTCGATTTTGCTTTTAAATGTTCTTATTTTTCCTGAGAAATGCTCACTTTCTGTTCTTCTGTCTGTAACTCAACACCGTAATGCAAGGCTTTCTCCCTGGTGTGGAGGGGGAGGGGCAAGCAGGCAAGTCAGGACACTCTCTACTTTGCAGATAGATAAAGGAGCTGTGCGTTAGTGGGCATCCTGACACTCCTGCTCGCCTCCTAAAGAGGCTTTCTCCACACCAGGGAGAAAGCCTTGCATTACGGTGTTGAGTTACAAACAGAAGAACAGGAAGTTAGCATTTCTCAGAAGAAATAAGGACATTTAAAAGCAAAATCAAAGGATGAGGTAAGTGAAGGAGGACTGCACTGGGGTACAGGAAGCTATTTAGGGAAACATTTTTTTCCTTTACAACCCCTTTAAGGGGCGGTGAAAACAAGACTCAACTCTCTATTTTTGCCACCCCAAAGCCATTCACAGACAGCACTGCCGGAATTGTTAGAATAAATTAGAAATTTACATATGTTCACTGAAAATATACCATATGTCAACTGTAAAGAAAAAACATGTGCACACAGAGCAGATTAATGCTACACTGCCTTATGCCACATACACACGATCAGGTTTCTCGGCGGTGAAAACACCGAGGATCGGCTTGGTTCCTTTTCACTGTGTACACACGGCCAGTTTTCCCGACATGTTTTCGCTTGGTCGAATGCAATTCGCGACGAGAAACGTTAAAACATGTTCTAAATTTTCTCGTTGTGATTCTCTGGAGAGCCGACACACGGACGGTTTTCTCGTCCAAAAGAAAACGTGACAGTTTTCCAGTCGAGAAAACTGATCATGTGTACATGGCTTTAGACATTATGGGCCAGATTCAGGTAGATGGGCGCTTCTTTACTTTGGAGTAACGTTTCTCATTTACGTTACTCCGCCGTAACTTTAGGAGCAAGTACTGTTATTCACAAAGCACTTGCTCCTAAAGTTGCGGCGGCGGCATAGCGAAAATGAGCCGGCGGAATTCAAATTGGGCGGGTAGGGGGCGTGTATTATGTTAACTATGCGCGATCCCGCGGCGAACGTACTGCGCATGCGTCGACTGTCAATGCGCATGCTCCAAATTCTTTCAGGGAACGTCAATGACGTCAATCCCCATTCACGGACGTTTTACGCAAACGACTCAAATTTTTTTTTTTTTGCGACGCGATGACGACGGCCATACTTAACATAGGATACTCCACGAGGGAGCTGCTTTATCTTTACGCCGCGTATCTCTTACGGAAACGTCGGAAAGTCACTGCGTCGCGCCCGAATACAATCGTGAATTTCCGATTCCCGCTGATTAACATATTGTCGGCGTTAATCAGCGGGAACGCCCCGCACGCCATTTTTAAAATTGAAGTTCCGATACGACAGTGTAATACAATTACGCCGCTCGTATAGGAAATCCAACCCGGCGTTTCTTGTTTTCTGGTTACAGAAAACAAAAACGCCGGCTCAAAGTGACAGTTAGGCTGAAGTATCACTGATACTCCAGCCTAACTCTACCTGAATCTGGCCCTATGTCATTTTTACCAGTGTAAGTAATATTACAGGCATACCCCGCTTTACGTACACTCGCGAGTACGGACATACCCACGAGTGTACGTAAAGTGCCTCATAAGTACAACTATTCCCACGCCATGCATCCGCACTAGGTGAAACTGAAGCTCTGAGCACGTATCCTGCCCTGTTTCAGTGTGCTCTTCCTGTATCCTGCCCACCTCCCCACCTCCAGTGACATCACATCCACTCAGTGGTTCTTCCGGCTTCCCTGTCAGTTGCAGAATGCTATCCAGCCTCTCCACAGCACTGTCATCTGTGCAAAGAACGATGTCCGGGGGATGGATTGGAGCGGCCCACCTTGCATCCGATTAGCTTATTTACATGTGAGTGTTCCCCTGACACCCCCAGTACAGCCCCTGACGCCCACACTACAGCCCCTGGCGCCCACACTACAGCCCCTGGCGCCCACACTACAGCCTCTGGCACCCACACTACAGCCCCTGGCACCCCCACTACAGCCTCTGGCACCCCCACTACAGCCTCTGGCACCCCCACTACAGCCTCTGGCACCCCCACTATAGCCTAGAAGTGAAAAAAAGTATTGCTTCACTTTAAGTCCATTTTCGTTTTTCATACATGCTCTGGTCCCATTGTGTACTTAAAAGTGGGGTATGTCTATATTCCACGTGTGCTGACTATCAGTCTCATTAGTGTACTAACTACATAAAACAAGGCCCAGTAATTTTACCTGTAACCAGAGAGATCAACAATGAGCAGACTTGAAAAAGTGGAGAAGCCCAGTTCTAGCATGGTCCTCAAGGCTGGATGGAGCGGGTGCAAACTCTTCTGGATCTCATTTTTGGCTTGCACAAAACTCTGATGCCATGGCTTAGAGTAATCCAGACCCCTGAAATGACAATGCATTTTACCCCTTTACATTGAATAAAGCAAGGAATACATTTTATAATACCACTTGGCTACCTTTACAAAAAACAGTCCCACTAAAAAGCTTGTATTGTTATATACTATTGGATTGGAGCAGTTAAGAGACAGATTTATAGACTAAAGACAGAGGGCCAGATCCACAAACAATTTCGACAAATCTGCACCGGTGTATCATTGTTTTGTATCCACAAAACAAGATACGCAGTTTTTTTGCGTAGATACGCCTTCCTACGGTGTCCTATTTACGCTGGACGCTAGGGGTGCTTCCACGTTGAATATGAAAATGAGGTAGATGCGCCGATCCACTAACGTACATATGCCCGGCGCAGTGTTTTTACGTCGTTTGCGTAAGCGTAGGTCCGGCGTAAAGTTACCCCTGCTGAATAGAGGCGTACGTAATGTTAAGTATGGACGTTGGGCCAGCGTCGATTTTTCTGTCGTTCACGTCGTTTGCGTAAACCGTTTGCGAATAGGGATTTGCGTAAGTTACGTTCACGTAGTTTTTATTGATGTTTTGCAACGTGATTTCGCGCATGCACACTGGGATATCTCCACAGACGGCCCATACGCCTTTAAAAAAAAAGTCAAATACGTGGGGTCATGTTGATTTACATGACATTGCGCCCACATCCAACTTATTTGAATTGCGCAGGCTTACGCCGCAACACTTATACCACGCCGCCGTAAGTTACAGAGGATATTCTTTGAGGATATGGATACGCCGCTGTAACTTACAGCGGTGTAGTGTAACTAAGTTAAGCTACGCCAGCGGTACATGTATGTGGATCTGGCCCAGAATATTTACATCCTTATAATTAATGCAACAAGATAAAGGTCTACATCCGCGTCAGAATTACCTTATTTTCTAAAGATAAGGATTACTTACGTGAGATCCTCAGGCAACAGATCAGAATCTTCTGATTCTAGACCTTTTACTTCTGGCTTCACCAAAATACTTTTTACTAAAGAGGAAAATAGAATAAAACAATATACTGTTATATAACGAATAACACAATTATGATCACAAGAAATCCCAGACCAAGAGATTGTCAAATTAAAAGCTTTCTTCACATGTATGTATTTTTGTTTGCGTTAAAATGTATAATATAATGTATAATATACATATCACAAATACTTACATAACTTAAAATATATGCAAGTATAATATTTTTACCTCACCCCTTTGCTAAGCAAGGGTGATGTCACACTTCTAACAACGAGATTCTGAGGAATACCGAGCAGCACAATCTCAGAATAGAACACCCTTGCAATGGACTTGTGTGTCTTCTCAAAATATTTGCACTGATTTGCATTGCCCTGGAATTTCCCCAGGATAGTGATGATGGTACTGTCACCTCAAGTGATGTGGAAGATGGGGGTGTGCTAATTACAAAATCTTACTTTTTTTATCACTTGTATCCTTTGGAGATACAGTCAGCAGGTGATTATACAGGGGACTGGAAATTATAAGCAGACCTTGTACTGCTTCCGTTGATAGTCCATATAACAAGATTATAGCAAGGTTGTGTAACCATAAAATGTCCATATTTGGCAGCCTCCACAAGGGGATTACAAGCAAAACACAGCAGGAGCTACAGAGTAGCTGTCCTCAGTCATAGACCATCCTCCGCACCGCTGTCAGTCTGCAATCAAGATCGGGAAGACTACCCTGCAGTAGAGCAATCTGAAAGTGAGGCTTGAAGCGCTCGTGAAGCGCAGCATGGAAGGGATGACGTTGATGGTGATGCGGAGGATAATCTATGTGGACAGCTTTACCACAAATGCCTGCATACTTAGATGTGCCTGTTCTAATCATCAACCATGTTAGTTGCTAAATGTTGTACCGTCATTAAATGTAACCAAATGGCTACACTTAGGCCGCATACACACCACTAAATTAATCCGATCAAATCGGTCTGACAGACCGTTTTGATCGGATTTGTCTGCTGGGATATATTGGTTTGATCGTGTACATACGATCAAACCAAAATCCCCGCCGGCAGACAGCGCGGTGACGTGGCGGTGACGTTGACGCCGCCACGTCACCGAACCAGGAAGTAAAATACTTCCACGCATGCATGCGTACTAACCAGCAGACATGTCGGATGGATGGGTTCCCAGCCGACATATTTTAAAGCATGCTTTAAAATTTGTCTGCTGGAAAAACCTGGCTGCTCGCGCGTACACACGATCGAATTTGTCTGCTGAAACGTTCCGTCGGACCGTTTCCAGCAGATAAATTTGATTGTGTGTACGCGGCCTTAGAGGCACCTCCCTTCTCTTTTATATTCAGTTGTGACGCTACTCGTATTTAAAAAAAATATGCTCTTCTTACAAAACACTTGCAGATTAAGTTACTCGCAATCCAAAGTTTTACTATACCTTACTATCTACGTACTAAGACTAGCAACATAAGGATTATTATTAATTGACAGAGTTTAGCTCCTCTTTAAGGTAAGTGATCACATGTTGCATAAAAGAGAGGCTTCTTTGTACTTAAAAAAAAAAAGCCAATAAACTGAAATCTGCAAGCAAAAAATATTAAAAAATATAGATCAATACACAAAATGTATGTTATTTCTTTATTACATTTTATTTGACACCTAGAAATGTAAATTTTTTGATTATTTGACTTGGGGGGCCGTAAAACCGCAACTCCCCAACTGCTAGTGTTAATGAGCCCCTAGGCAATCACATGGTCTGCTATAGCCATAGTTATACCCTTGGATGACAGATAGACAGGAGCAATAAACAGCTTTTGACTTAGGCAGGCCATACACGGTGCAAAAGAAATTTGCTTGATTCCCCCTGTCAACACAGACAGTACTGAGCCATTGTTTTTTTTTCCGGTGAGGGGGTGGGGGGACACCAACCCTGTCGGGACAAGACAGTGAATATTGCTAGCGGCTATAGCAGTCCACCAGGCTGGTTGTACCCAAGTTGATCGATCAACGTGGTGCATTCAGCCTGCCCATACACAGATCGAATCGCGGCTGGTTCCTGCTGAACCAACCAAGATTTGAACCGTTTACGGCCGGCATTGGGCAGTCATATGGTCTGCTACGGCTATAGGTATGCCTACAATACAAGTCTCGCCAACACATTATCTGGAGGATTTGAACCACCGCAGTGGCAGCATTTACAGTTTTTACTCTTCTCAGTATACATAGAACAGCCCAGCAAAGTTATATTTAAAGGAACACATAGGGGGTTACCAAAATTCCCAAATCAAATGAATTCAGTCAAACCATATGCAATATTCACCCAGGTGTCTCTTCATGCTTTTTTCAAAGTCTTGTGAAACTTCCTCTAAAAGGTCCTGAATAAGATCCTCCCTATCCTTGCCCTTCTGCAGCGACTGGGGCACCAGGGACAACATTGAGGTTTGCCAGTGCTTCTGGATGGGCACCACGGGGCTGGACTCCACACACTTCTTCATGTACAGGTAATTCATCTGCAAGAGAGCATATCTTACAGCAAGAGATCTACCTATATAAACAAAGAGGTTTTACACAAATCAACCAATTCAGAGGGCTCCAGCTTGCCCCTGGTTGATTTAGTCAATTAATGAACTGGGGTCTTATGAGCAAGGACTGAGGTGCAAAATGCATCAAGACTTTTTCGAAACAATGTAAGTTTTGTATTTATGGAAGTTTTGTATTGCATTTGTACAAGGACTGGGATGTGGAGCTGGTTCAGAGGAGGTCAGTTCCTCACGTGTTGGCAAAATGTGCATGTTCAATTGTGAAATAAAATGATAAAAAAATTAATAAATTGGATCGTTGGTTGTTTGGGTTCCTATGTTTGGGGCCTAAGGAATCGGGTTCTGTGCTATACTGTTTTCTGCCCTGTACGATGTTGTCTTTATGATACTCTCTATGTGTACTGTAACTGATGTTGGGATATTGTGCCCATGTTCCGTATGCTTTTGTATCTGCAGAAAACCAAATAAACAAAGTTTAAAAAAAATAAAAAAATTAAATAAAGAGTTCTTACCCTGAGTTTCCTTTGCTCACTGTTCATCTGTAAAACAGAATAAACAAATCATTACACCAACTTCATTTATTTGTCACTTTCCTGACCAGAGAACATAAAGCCACTATTTAGAGAAGACAGAGGCTGTCCTTTAGGCCACGTACACACGATCAGACCGGCCCGATGAAACTGGTCCGACGGACCGTTTTCATCGGACCACGCTGAAGTGGTCTGATGGTCTGATGTGCGTACACACCATCAGACCAAAAATCCGATCAGACCAGAACGTGGTGATGTAGAACACAACGATGTGCTGAAAAAACTAAGTTTAATGCCTCCAAGCATGCGTCGACTTGATTCTGAGCATGCGCAGGTTTTTGGTCTGATGCTTTTGTGTACTAACCAACGTCTTTGTCGTTTTTGTCCGTCAGACAGATTTTAAAGCAAGTTTTAAAACTTTGGTCCGACGGACAACGGTCCGATAGGCCGTACACACCATCGAATTGGTCCGATGAAACTGGTCTTAAGTCTGATCGTGTGTACACGGCCCCAGAGGTATGTAAGTAGCCGGTGTGGGGTAATGGAATATAAAGGGTCAGGGGGGCTAGGGAGGTGGGGTTAGCATAACCTTATAAAACATACAATTACCATATAAATGCCCACTGCGGCCATTTAAAGCAACTCTGTCAATCAAATTTCCCTAAGGGAAGAAGGTAATTAACACTCCAATGCCTCGTTTCCACTGCACGGATCGGGTCGGGTGAGTAATTTGGAGCGGTTCGGATGGGGCCGGTCTAATCGCGTGAGCGTTTCCACTGCAAATCGGACCGTGAGGGACCATTCAGGGTTTAGAAAAAATTCTTAGCGCATACACCAATCAGTGAGATGCATTTGTAGGTCCGCCCTACGGTACGCTTTCATAATGGAAACACCCAAAATAGCGTACCGTACCGAACCGATCTGCTCAGTGGAAACGAGGCATTACATACCACCTAGTCTACTCTCAAACTCAACCCATCAGATCTTCGCTGTCTTACAGAGATACGGCCCCTGGCATATTATTCACATCCAACACCTACAGAAGAGATGGATGACCAACTGTACTGCAGTGTGCTGTGGTTCTATTCGCTAGCCCCAACATCACTGTAATGACATAGGGGTCAGTGGATGGAACCACGGAACACAGACGGGGGGACAAAGGCATCTGACACTTCCAAATATGACACATGAAGATTCTGCAGGAGGCTGTAGTTTTTCAAGAATAGGGATCTGAATAATGGACGTAGGGATAGGTAAGGACTCTTCATCTTCTATTCCAGGCTGCTTTTTGGGTGCAGTTTTTTTCGGGAGGGAAAGAGTTTCTTAAAGAAGGATTAAACTTACAGTTGATGGGAGCTGTGGCTCTGGAGGTGTGGGCACCCTCCTTTTGTTCTCAGAGACAGTTTCTTCATAGGCCTTTAAAGCCTCCTTCATTCTACAATACAGAGAATACATCTTGAAACTACTGACGATAAAATTAAAGGCCCATATAAACATATTTAGTACACCATTAACAATACATGAACAATTCCTCACGTTTTATCCCTTTCACCCTGCTAGTACAGAAAAATACCTGTGGATCTGCCAGGGCCACTTATAGGGGGGACCACCAGTCCTCCTGTAGGGGGCCGGGGCTCACAGGGGGGCCAAAACAGCAGAGGTAATCAGTGCAGTTGGATGGAGGGGCAATTACAGGATGCCATACAGGTATGTGACTCTCTGCAGCAGCTGAAAAACTGTTTCTCTCCCTCCCACCGACTTTCAGCTGCTGCAGGGAAAGAGATAGACACAGCTGTCAGCCTTCCTGTCCCATTAAAAAAAAAAAAAAAAAATGTAACCCTGTATTGTTTCAATCAAATACAATTCACTTTAATACAAATCTTGGATTTTTTTTTGTAAAAAAACATATTTTGTAAAAAAAAAAAAAAAAAAATTCAAAACGTTTTAATGTTTATTAAAAAAAAAAAATAGTTTTGTTCAAAAATGTAAAAACCTATTTAAAAAGAGGCTAATTCACACAGCTTGTCTGTTATCTTTGTGTCCGCTAAGAATGATTTCAGCATATTTTAAGTGAAAATCTTGTTTTGATATATTTGAGGGGGGCCCTGCCAGGTAGGCTGTATGGGGCCCCGTGATTTCTAACAGCAGCCCGGGGGATCCAGTAAACTCCTATTGCCCTGTTTGAGCTAACAATAGTGCCTTTTCTGCACTTAGTTCTATGCAGGGCTGCCAGACCCGGCTGCTGCTCTACAGAAGAAAGGAAGAGCACACTTGGGAGAAGTAGTTCTGGGGGCATGTCTATGTCTATGTTAACAGGAACTAAGCTCTAAAGAGTTTCCCCTGCAGGAATGAATCAGTCGTTAAAGGGGTTGTAAAGGAATAATTTTTTCATAATAAGCATCCTTTACCTGCAGACATTCCTCTTTGTTCGTTTTTGCTCAGAAGTTGCTCTATTTCTTTTCTGTTCTGTTCACTTCCTGCTTGTCTGATTGTTACTCACCACCGTGAAGGTAGGCTTTACTGCGGTGGTCAGTGACGTGCTCGCCCCCTCCTGGGAACTACATCTGTGCGGCAGGACGCTCTCTACGTCTTAGGCCCTGTACACACGATCAGACATGTCTGATGAAACTGGTCTGCAGACCAGTTTTATTAGACCAGTTTGATGGTGTGTACGGCCCATCAGACCGTTGTCCGTCAGACCAAAGTTTTAAAACTTGCTTTAAAACCTGTCTGATGGACACCTGTCCGTCGGACAGCTTCGATGGTTAGTACACAAAAGCATCGGACCAAAAACCCACGCATGCTCGGAATCAAGTCGACACATGCTTGGAAGCATTGAACTTTGTTTTTTCATCACGTCGTTGTGTTCTACGTCACCGCGTTCTGGTCTGATCGGATTTTGGTCCAATGGTGTGTACGCACATCAGACCATCAGACAAGTTCAGAGTTGTCTGATGAAAACGGTCTGTCGGACAAGTCTCATCAGACATGTCTGATCGTGTGTATGTGGCCTTAGAGACTTCCAGGAGGTGTGAATTACTGGGCGTGCCGCAATGCATACTGGGAAATGTAGTTCTTACATGATCGAGCGCCGCAAACCAGGAAGTGAATGAGAGAACAGAAACTAGAACGCTGGAGGGCCGTAGTTTGAGGATTCCTGTTATAGATGTTTATTTGCAGTTTTGCCTTGAGATCACATTGCAATTTTGTGCCCTTCTACATGCTGCTTATACTATGTAATTATGCGATTATGTCACAGGGCGTAATAAAGGCTATTAGTTGATACAGGAACAAGGTAACATAAATAGTGCTGGGACATGGTGGTCTAGAGGGGGATAGGGAAGTTTAATGCCCTGTACACACAATCGGTCCCAATCTTTTCCAATGCAGTCCCAACACGTAGACAAGGCAAAAAAAATTAAAAATCCCTATCATGGCAGTTCACATTGTTGCTCTGCAGTGGTGTGTATTGAAAAAAGTACAGTGTGCAGTGCAGTGCAATCCACCACAATCCTGCGGCCAATAAAAATTGAATACAGATGCAATCCTGTAGCCAATACAACTGATTGATCATCACATTGCACACTAACAGGATCTGGTCCCAGAGATCAGAACGGAACTTACATGATTTCATTGAGGGTCTTTTGCTGCTCTCGGCTTCTTTTGTGTCTCATCAGCTTCTTGTTGGTAGCACTAGTCGATATCCTCGGTAGGATGAGTGGAGGTAAGTGCGCTTTCAGATGCTCCCCGGGGGGGAGTTGTGAAGTTCTGTTGGAAGCCATCTAAACACATGATGAAACAATCACAATACAAGTAGGGATGAGCTGAACACCCCCCGGTTCGGTTCGCAGCAGAACATGCGAACAGGCAAAAAGTTTGTTTGAACACGCAAACACCGTTAAAGTCTATGGGACACAAATGTGAAAAATATTAAGTGCTCATTTTAAAGGCTAATATGCAAGTTATTGCCATAAAAAGTGTTTGGGGACCCGGGCCCTGCCCCAGGGGGCATGTATCAATGCAAATACAAGTTTTAAAAACTGATGTTTTTTCGGTAGCAATGATTTTAATAATGCTTGGATGAAAAGCCAAACAATTGTTATCATATATAGAAAAGTTCTAGAGCAAGCACCTTTTGTTATGTATTATGCAAAAAGAGACCATCTGCATCGAAATCCCTCAATAAAGTATAAGTTAGAAAGGTTCCCCCAATTAAGGGTAGAATGTGGTTATAGGGATTCTTGCTGATGCACAATGGATAACTAACTAGTATAGAAATATGAGTCTGATCAAACCCAAAACAACTGAGACGTGAAAACAGATAATATTAGTAAAAAAATAACAAAAATTTATTGATACATAATAAACAAGAAATATGTTAAAAACCATTCAAGTTTAGAATTTTGAGAAAGGTGTTTGATAGAGCAAATTGTGCCAAACAGCTTCTTCATTCCTGTCGTGTGACTGGTTCTACTAGTTTCGCCCTATCGGGCTTCGTCAGGAACCCACAGTGGAATGTATTCTATATAGATGAAAAATATACAGTGAAGAAGCATATCAAAAAGAGTATTAATAAAAATCTTAACACTGAAATAATAAGTATTGGTCCGAAATTACAATCAATAAAGGTAACAGCCTTGATGAGAAAATACAAAATAATAATCGTATAATGACAAATAATATTGTGAGTCAGGAAACATAAAGCATACCTTGATTTAAAAGAAGGGAGGACCATGGAGGGGGATGCCCACTAGGGCGTGTTCTCAAAAAATGATGAGAAGACCCCTGGTGGGTGAGATGGATAGTGACCAGGTGGTAGGTCCCTGTACAGGTGTGTTCCTATGTGTGTACCTGATTAGAGGAAACTAGGTTAAAAGGGATGTAAGATGGCATGTGTCAATTCAAACACGACAATATTAGCGTGATGAAAAAACGAATTTGCTTACTGAAGCACAATGGTAGACAAATGTAGCTATTCCATATGGTCGTTTGTTCCGAGGCAACAGGCACAATGATCCCAACCGTTAGATAATAATCCGGCAATTTAAACCATAAGCACTAAAAAGTAAAAAGATTGATAACGGACTGTAAGAAACAGTGATACACCAATTTTGGAAAAATAAAGATAAATATAAAAAAATGAAATAACTGCCCATATTGAAGGACAGAAAATAACAGTCATTAGCACATCTCCCAGAGAATATATTGGGGAGTGCAGATATAACAAACTGCAGCAGTGCTAGACTGTAAGAAGGGTACATAAAGGTGTCACTGTTAGTATTCTACTGACCTTTCGGCTGATTGGTGGGAAATAGACTTCCAGGCTATGATTATCGGGACATAAACTACCCCTGATAAGTTTTAAAATAAACAGGGAGAGATGAACAAAATTTAAAATTAATTAAAGATCGCTATCAAATAGGAGCAATCTGAGCTTGCTATTCTCAATGATCTATACCTGTATGCAGTGTAGGTTAGAAGGACACACATCCGATCTCTCCATGAGCTCAGCGCTAAATGCTGACAGCTCATGGAGCTTTTAAAATAGTCCTTCCTATCAGGTAAGACGCGCCTCAGCTGTTAGAAGGGCGGAGAGCCTGATGGTATTGGGCGGGGAAATGACGTGTCTAGGGGGAGTTCCCTGGGAAGCCCTGATGGAGGCGCGCGTACGTGCTGTCACAATGTGCGCGCGACTAAGCTAACGACATCCGGGAACACCGAGGACTTCCTTTGGGAGGGTCGTAGGCGTCCCTCAACCAATAGGAATTGTCAGAGGGCGGACCTGATCAGCATCCGGGCCTCCGCTCGGATTCGATGCTAACCCAGCAAGCATCGGTTCAGGCCTGAATCCAGGCCTGAACCGATGCTTGCTGGGTTAGCATCGAATCCGAGCGGAGGCCCGGATGCTGATCAGGTCCGCCCTCTGACAATTCCTATTGGTTGAGGGACGCCTACGACCCTCCCAAAGGAAGTCCTCGGTGTTCCCGGATGTCGTTAGCTTAGTCGCGCGCACATTGTGACAGCACGTACGCGCGCCTCCATCAGGGCTTCCCAGGGAACTCCCCCTAGACACGTCATTTCCCCGCCCAATACCATCAGGCTCTCCGCCCTTCTAACAGCTGAGGCGCGTCTTACCTGATAGGAAGGACTATTTTAAAAGCTCCATGAGCTGTCAGCATTTAGCGCTGAGCTCATGGAGAGATCGGATGTGTGTCCTTCTAACCTACACTGCATACAGGTATAGATCATTGAGAATAGCAAGCTCAGATTGCTCCTATTTGATAGCGATCTTTAATTAATTTTAAATTTTGTTCATCTCTCCCTGTTTATTTTAAAACTTATCAGGGGTAGTTTATGTCCCGATAATCATAGCCTGGAAGTCTATTTCCCACCAATCAGCCGAAAGGTCAGTAGAATACTAACAGTGACACCTTTATGTACCCTTCTTACAGTCTAGCACTGCTGCAGTTTGTTATATCTGCACTCCCCAATATATTCTCTGGGAGATGTGCTAATGACTGTTATTTTCTGTCCTTCAATATGGGCAGTTATTTCATTTTTTATATTTATCTTTATTTTTCCAAAATTGGTGTATCACTGTTTCTTACAGTCCGTTATCAATCTTTTTACTTTTTAGTGCTTATGGTTTAAATTGCCGGATTATTATCTAACGGTTGGGATCATTGTACCTGTTGCCTCGGAACAAACGACCATATGGAATAGCTACATTTGTCTACCATTGTGCTTCAGTAAGCAAATTCGTTTTTTCATCACGCTAATATTGTCGTGTTTGAATTGACACATGCCATCTTACATCCCTTTTAACCTAGTTTCCTCTAATCAGGTACACACATAAACACACCTGTACAGGGACCTACCACCTGGTCACTATCCATCTCACCCACCAGGGGTCTTCTCATCATTTTTTTGAGAACACGCCCTAGTGGGCATCCCCCTCCATGGTCCTCCCTTCTTTTAAATCAAGGTATGCTTTATGTTTCCTGACTCACAATATGTATGTGTCATACGATTATTATTTTGTATTTTTCTCATCAAGGCTGTTACCTTTATTGATCGTAATTTCGGACCAATACTTATTATTTCAGTGTTAAGATTTTTATTAATACTCTTTTTGATATGCTTCTTCACTGTATATTTTTCATCTATATAGAATACATTCCACTGTGGGTTCCTGACGAAGCCCGATAGGGCGAAACTAGTAGAACCAGTCACACGACAGGAATGAAGAAGCTGTTTGGCACAATTTGCTCTATCAAACACCTTTCTCCAAATTCTAAACTTGAATGGTTTTTAACATATTTCTTGTTTATTATGTTTTAATAAATTTTTGTTATTTGTTTACTAATTGTTATCATATGTTATGTTTATCATAATATGAGGTGATCCACAGTATAAAAAGTGAAAAATCCACCCCTCCCCCACATAACACATCCTGGTAATAAACAATGAACTTTGGATCACCTCATGTTATGATAAACATAACATAACATATGATAAACATGTCCAAACTAGATATGTAAATAACCTGTCACTCAAAGCAAGAAGAGAGAAACAGACTCTTTATTTAGGCAGGTTTTTATCTGGAAGGTCTGTTCATGTTCACTGAACATTAAAAGAGGATTGATCAGCGCTGGGATAACTCTGTGTGACAAGACTGGGCACAGATGATAGGAAATCTTATACTCAACATTGTGACATCAAAAATCCACTATAAGGTGAAACAATAAAAATGTAATATTCCTTTACATTTCGTGTCTATAGTATGCCTGTAAAGTGGCACATTTTTCCCGTGTTTAGAACAGTGTCGCAGCAAAATTGGATTTCTAAAGGAAAAAAAGTTATTTAAAACTGATGGCTGCTGTAATGAATTGTCGCAATACAGATAAAACTAGTTGAAAAAAACGGCATGGGTCCCCCCCAATCCATTACCAGGTCCTTTGGGTCTAGTATGAATATTAAGGAGAACCCCGCACCCAAATAAAAAAAGCTGCCCTATATACTCTGTAGAAAATTGGGCCTTAGGTGTTGGTGGTACCAGAACACTGAACGGTCCCTGCTGTGAAAAATTATATCAAAAATTATAATTGCATGCCTTTGTTAACCACTTAAGCCCCGGACCAAAATGCAGCTAAAGGACCAGGCCCCTTTTTGCAAATTGGCACTGCGTCGCTTTAACTGACAATCACGCGGTCGTGCGACGTGGCTCCCAAACAAAATTGGCGTCCTTTTTTTCCCACAAATAGAGCTTTCTTTTGGTGGTATTTGATCACCTCTGCGGTTTTTATTTTTTGCGCTATAAACAAAAATAGAGCAACAATTTTGAAAAAAATGCAATGTTTTTTACTTTTTGTTATAATAAATATCCACCAAAAATATATAAAAAAAATGTTTTCCTCAGTTTAGGCCGATACGTATTCTTCTACCTATTTTTGCTAAAAAAATCGCAATAAGCGTTTATCGGTTGGTTTGCGCAAAATGTATAGCGTTTACAAAATAGGGGAAAGTTTTATTGCATTTTTATTATTTATTTATTTTTTACTACTAATGGGATCTCTTATCCCGGGTGGACATCATATGACGTCCTGCACTTTGCGGATATCTGAATGATGCCTGCACCTAGAGGCATCATTCAGATATTTTTTTCCGGCAGCGATCCTGCGCACTGTAAGAACAATCAAAGCGGCGGTTTCGCTGCTTGATCGTTCTTACAGGCGGCGGGAGGGGACACCCTCCCCTCCCACCGCCATCCGATGATTGCCGTCTGCCGAATGTGCAGTATAAAGATGACTGGTGACCATATGGTGTTTAATGTAAAAAAAAGGCGTTTGAAAAATTATTGCGCAAATACCGTGCAAGATAAAAAGTTGCAATGATCGCCATTTTATTCCATAAGGTGTCTCCTAAAAAATATATATAAAGTTTGAGGGTTCTGAATAATTTTCTAGGAAAAGAATGATGATTTGTACATGTAGGAGAGAAGTGCCAGAATAGGCCCGGAATGGAGGTGGGTTTTAAAGCCCGGTATTGAAGTGGTTAAAGAGCCGCCTCTGATCAGACTACAGGACAGGTATTTAAGCCTTTCCTTTCCAGGAATCACTTTTTCAGAGTGACTGAAAACCCAGAATGTCACTGTTGTCACCAGAACAGGAAGTGAGGGTAGAATCTTCCTATGAGGAGACCCTCTGCTATTAGAACCCTTTATGTGGGGATTTCTCCTCCCCATTTATAGAGATTTCTTGTCATTTCTTGCTGTGACTCCAGAACAGGAAATGGGGGAAATCTCCTCTGCGGGGACACAGAGTAAAAAAATAAATAAATAGAATAATCGATCAGGGTTTTCCCTTTGCTGATTTTCCCACAACTATGAGGAAAAGTTTGGAGTGTAGTTTTCTGGTGATGTAGTCCCTCTATATGAACAGATCAGTGTCACATGTGAAGTGTCTGGGCTCCTCCATATCACAGATTCATAGTACAGTACAGGACACTTCCATAATCCGGTGATAATGAATCGGGACACTCACCGCCCGCTCTCCTGTCTCTTCTCCCCGCACAGCGATCCGCTCATCAGTCTCCCCCTCGCTCTGCCATGAAACAATCCGGTTGCTATGGAAGCGGTGGGCAGGGCGAAGGGGAGGGGTTCTCGTCTCTGGGAGGACTATTAGGGCGGAGAAACGCTCTGGGCCCGCCCACCTTCCATGTCTCTGTGGTAGGAGAAGGAAAGTTGGGGCGGAGCTGTGATTGGCTCTCCGGTGTTCTGCACTGACAGGCTTCTATTCAGGTGGAGATTGGAGCTGGTGCAAAATAATAGAGAGTGAGGGGGGCAGCTGGGGGGTATAGAGAGTGTATATATATATATACTATATACATATATACATACATACATACTATACTATATACATATATATATATATATATGTGTATATGTGTGTGTTTTCAAATGTGCAGGGGGCACTGCCATCTCTGGTCATGTGTGTGTTGGGGAAGTGCTCCAGCAGGGGTCGCTGCAATGGTCACTCTGACACCTGTGGTGAAGGGTGTATGTCCAGGGAGGTGCTCTAGCAGGGTTGTGTGTGTGTATGTGCTGGGAAGGTGCTCCAGCAGGGGGCGCTGTAATAGTCACTTTTACACCTGTGGTGAAGTGGTGTGTGTCCTCTGGTGGTACTCCAGCAGAGGGCGCTGTTATCTCTGGTCATGCAAAAATACATCCGGAATGCTAAAATTGAGCCAACCCTATGGCTGCATTTACACTTGAGTGACCCAGTATGTCACGTGTTTTTAGCATGTTGCTGCAATGATTACTGTCACCTGATGATGATGACACCTGTGATGTAGAGGTGTGTGTGTGTCTCTGGTGGTGCTCCAGCAGGGGGCGCTGCACTGCTCACGCTGACATCTGTGGTGAAGTGTTGTGTGTGTTTCTGGTGGTGCTCCAGCAGGGGGCGCTGCACTGCTCACGCTGACATCTGTGGTGAAGTGTTGTGTGTGTTTCTGGTGGTGCTCCAGCAGGGGGCGCTGCACTGCTCACGCTGACATCTGTGGTGAAGTGTTGTGTGTGTTTCTGGTGGTGCTCCAGCAGGGGGCGCTGCACTGCTCACGCTGACATCTGTGGTGAAGTGTTGTGTGTGTTTCTGGTGGTGCTCCAGCAGGGGGCGCTGCCACCCCTGGTCATGTGACTTGTTTGTGTCCGGGGGGGGGGGGGGGGGGGGGTAGTGATGGGAAGTTCGGCTCTTTGAAATGAATCGGTTCATTTCGAGTCACTCACTGAAATGAACCGATTCAATGAATCGATTCTTCGGTTCTTCAGTTCACTTGCTGAGTCTACTGACAAGCAAGTGAACCAAAGCTCTGATTCAACCTTCTTAAATGATTAGAATCATAAGAAGGATTCTTCACAGAAGGTTTGCAGGTTCTGAGGACATTTACGTGTATTTAGTTTCTTACTTAGAGCACAAGCACCATCCGATTGTGTCCACACTTTGTCAGATTAGACAGCAACATCAATTTTGGTGACGCACAAAAAGCTGTGTAAATGAAAAGTGGGTTTTTGTGCGGTTAACATTCCTAGCCATCATATTTTTTCATAGTCTTCACAGCGCATGCGCAGGAAAAATTATCGGATTTTACTAGCGCAGGCGTGGAAAGTACCCACAGTAGTAAAATCCAATCGTTAGGCTCCTTTCACACTTGTGCGACTTTAAAGTCGTGCAATTTTTGCCACAATTTTTTTTACCGTGACTTTGATGCAATTTTGATGCGACTTGGAGCAATACCTATGTAATCTTGAGGTTTCTGCCTCAAGTCGCATCAAAATCGGATCAAAGTAGTGCAGTGACTATTTTGAAGTCGCTGCGACTTGAAGACACACGGATATGGATGGTACTCATTGGAAATAATGGGGTACCACTTGTCATGCGACTTTGTAGTCCCAAGTTGCACAAGTGTGAAAGGGGCCTCATTATGCACTGTAAAGACTATGGACAAATCTGATGGCTAGCCATTTTAACTTTGAAGTTGGTCCATCAGAATGCAGGTCGCATGCACAAAAAAACTGCTTTTCCTTTACACAGCAGTTTGTGCGTCGCCGTAAGTGGCAATAATGGCTGACCCTATAGATCACAGGTGTCAAACTGGCGGCCCTCCAGCTGTTACAGAACTACAAGTCCCATGAGACATTGCAAGACTGACAATTACAAGCATGACTCCTGCACGCAGAGGCATGATGGGACTTGTAGTTCTGCAACAGCTGGAGGGCCACCAGTTTGACACCCCTGCTATAGATGCTTGATCTGACAGAACACCTGCTACCCAGGTTACTGAGCACAATCCTATACTCATGATCATATAACAGACCCCAGATGCAATAAAGAGAACCTGTCACTTCAACAAACTATCACATAGGGGGCGGGGCTTGTTAAGCGGAAAAATTAATAAAATACAAATTTAAACCATCACCACCGACCCCAATATCTGCATGTGAATAAACGCGCGTAGGGCGTGCGTGTGTACATAAACGATAATTGCTTTACACGTTCAGTGTCACCACAAAAGTCAGAGAGACTGCAATCATTCTAGATAATAATATAATTCATGGTTAATGAATGTCCTGTAATAGCTGTTATAACTGCCTATATAGTCTGTACAGTGCACTGCTGCTACCTGATCAGTGATTCAGTGTATTGTTCTCCTGGTGGGGACTCGGGGTTCTTTCAGTGTACTGCATTCTAACAGCTCATGTGGTTCTTTAACTCGGTAACTCGTTTGATTCTTTAACTCAGTTACTCATATGGTTCTTTTCCTCGGTGTACTGTGTACTGATGATGACTCATGTATGCAGTTCCTGAGTGTCTCTGTGCCTTGAGCACTCTGATTGGTTGTAGGGAGGGGCCAAGCTCTCTCACTCTAGGGTCATATTACCAGCCTGCTCTCCTATGCTTTGTATTGAGTGCACAGAGAACCATTCCAAACGGTTCACTCACTCAGATGAATCGATTCACTCAGTTCACTGAAAAGAACCGATTCAAAAGAACGATTCGTTCATGAACTGGACATCACTAGGGGGGGGGAGTGCTCCTGTAGGGGGCGCTGCAATGCTCGGCGTATCCCGGCTGATTGGCTGTGCGCTGCGGCTGTCGGGCCGGGCCGGTGTTATGGATCGGGCAGTGGTTCGGGTGGTCCCCTCGGAGCCCAAGCTGAGTATTTCCCTGAACCTGTTCGGCTCTCAGCGGCAGCTCCAGCGGGATCAGACGGAGCCGGTGGGGAAGGCTTTGGCCCGGATCTCCGCCAGCGCCACGAAGAGTAAGAAGCGGAAGGAGCCGGTCCCGGGGCCCCTGGTGCACCTCTTCTATCGGGGACAGCCGGTGCCCGAGGGGCTCCCGAACTCGGAGGCGTGGCAGGACGGTGCCGAGCTGGTGGTGGAGCGGAGGACGTACCGGGTGGAGCGGAACCCCCCTATGTGTCTTGAACTGGAGCTTCCCCGGCACGTCATGGCCGGCTTCCCGCTCTGTCCCCGGGTGCGGATGGAGTTCGCCGATCCCGATCGCTCCCTCTTCGTCTGGTACAAGCAGGCCCGAGCCGGGGACTCTCCTGACCGCCAGGCCGGCCCGGAGTGGGAGGAAGCCGGCCGTGAGCGGGTGTTTTCTCCGGAGGTCGGAGACATCGGCCTGAGACTGAAGCTGATCTGCACCCCGGGGAATGGAGAGCGGTTCGGGGAGAGTCGGGAGGTGGAGGTGGGCGGTCCGGTGGAGGCCGGTCCCGGGGCCTGTACGTTCGATGAGCGGCACTTGTACACGGAGAGGCCGGCGGAGGCCCCGGTGACCCGGGTTGTGTCTTACAACGTGCTGGCCGATGTGTACGCCCAGACCGAGCATGCCCGTACCGTGCTCTTCCCCTACTGCGCCCCCTACGCCTTGGAGCTCCACTACCGCCACTGCCTCCTCCATAAGGAGCTCACCGGGTACCGGGCCGACCTGGTCTGCCTGCAGGAGGTGGACCGGAACGCCTTCCCCGACACCCTGTGTCCGGCCATGGAGGCCTTCGGTCTGGACGGACTCTTCCGCCTAAAGGACAAACAACACGAGGGTCTGGCCACCTTCTACCGCCGCAGCCGCTACCGACTGTGCAGCCAACATGACGTCCTACTGGGGGAGGCGCTCACCGGGGACCCCATACACCGACCATTACTGGACCGTCTGTCCCCGTACTCCGCCGCCATGGAGAAGGTCCTACAGAGGTCCTCTGCACTACAGGTATAGGGGCCGAGGGGTGTCTGATGGGCTAAGAGAAGGCCAAATGTCCATAGAGTGGGTTGAGGGGGGGCCTGAGATGAGATTGTTACATGAAGGCTGGTAGAGGTGGTGGGACTGGTACAGCGGGGCTCTGGGTTGTAGAGAGGAGGGACTGGTGCAGCGGGGCTGTAGAGAGGAGAGACTGGTGCAGCGGGGCTGTAGAGAGGAGAGACTGGTGCAGCGGGGCTGTAGAGAGGAGAGACTGGTGCAGCGGGGCTGTAGAGAGGAGAGACTGGTGCAGCGGGGCTGTAGAGAGGAGAGACTGGTGCAGCGGGGCTGTAGAGGAAGAGGGACTGGTGCAGCGGGGCTGTAGAGGAAGAGGGACTGGTGCAGCGGGGCTGTAGAGGAAGAGGGACTGGTGCAGCGGGGCTGTAGAGGAAGAGGGACTGGTGCAGCGGGGCTGTAGAGGAAGAGGGACTGGTGCAGCGGGGCTGTAGAGGAAGAGGGACTGTGCAGCGGGCTGTAGAGGAAGAGGGACTGGTGCAGCGGGGCTGTAGAGGAAGAGGGACTGGTGCAGCGGGGCTGTAGAGGAAGAGGGACTGGTGCAGCGGGGCTGTAGAGGAAGAGGGACTGGTGCAGCGGGGCTGTAGAGGAAGAGGGACTGGTGCAGCGGGGCTGTAGAGGAAGAGGACTGGTGCAGCGGGGCTGTAGAGGAAGAGAGGGACTGGTGCAGCGGGGCTGTAGAGGAAGAGGGACTGGTGCAGCGGGGCTGTAGAGGAAGAGGGACTGGTGCAGCGGGGCTGTAGAGGAAGAGGGACTGGTGCAGCGGGGCTCTGGGTTGTAGAGAGAAGGGATTGGTGCAGCGGGGCTGTAGAGAGGAGCGACTGGTGCAGGGGGGCTGTAGAGAGGAGCGACTGGTGCAGGGGGGGCTCTGGGCTGTAGAGAGGAGGGACTGGTGCAGGGGGGCTCTGGGCTGTAGAGAGGAGGGACTGGTACAGGGGGGCTGTAGAGAGGTGGGACTGGTACAGGGGGGGGCTTTTTTTTTTTTTTTAAACCAGAGATTCTGACCCTCCCACACTGTGTCCAGAAGTACGAAAACGTTTGGCTGGGGACCCACTTTAACCCCTTTCCTGCCAGCCAGATACATACATGTGACAGGACAGAGATGGGTTTACCCCCACATGGATGCTTTCCACACTGGCACGCTCCTCTCTGTCTTCAGATATATTCCCCAGAGTGCAGATATTACTGTATCACCAATGGCCTCAATGAAAAAGTTTATTTTGTTGTTTTGTCATTTTCAGGTGACGGTTCTGGAGTCTACAGCAGACCCCCCTAAGAAAATCTGTCTGGCCAACACACATCTTTATTTTCACCCCAACGGTAAGCTTTATTTCTAACAATTGTGTGGTTGTAGATCTCTGATTTGAAGCCTCTCTGTTGACCTGTACATGAGAAACAATGGGCCTAGGGGCCTTGAACACAGGACTGTACGGCAATAAAAACGTCTTTCTGTGCCTGGGAGTCACAGATGTTGCGTCAATGACAGGATGCAACTGTACTTTAAAGGGGTTGTTAGACCCCTTTCACATTGAGGAATTTCTCAGGCGGCACAGCGCTAAAAATAGCGCTGCTATTTCCCCTAAAAAGCTCCTGCCAAGCAACCTCAATGTGAAAGCCCGAGGGTTTTCACAACGAGGCGATGCGCTGATGGGAGCAAAAAAAAAATCTCCTGTCAGCAGCATCTTTGGATCGGTGAGAGGAGCGGCGTGTATACCGCTCCTTCCCATTGAAAATGGTGGAATACCGCCCGCAATGCGCCTCTCTAGAGGCGCATTGTGGGCAGTATTAACCCTTTATCGCCCGCTAGCGGGGGTTAATACCGCACCGCTAGCGACTGATTCCGCCAACGCGGCTCCCACCCCAGTCTGAAAGGGGCCTAAAGGATTCCCCCCCCCCCTAAATGGCTTCCTTTAGTGCAGTCCTCCTCCACTTACCTCATCCTTCCATTTTGCTTTTAAATGTCCTTATTTCTTCTGAGAAACCCTCACTTCCCGTGCTTCTGTCTGTAACTCCACACAGTAATGCAAGGCTTTCTTCCTGGTGTGGAGAAAGCCTCTTGAGGGGGGGAAGGGGCAAGCAGGAGTGTCAGGACACTCTCTACTTTGCAGATAGAGAAAGGAGCTGTGTGTTAGTAGGCATCCTGACACTCCTGTGAAGCAATGTAACATGAGCATTCATTTTGGCAGGGAATATTTTTACAATAGTTTATATCTTGTCAAAAATAAACCCCATTTTGCAGAGCATGTCTCTCATGCAAGTTTGCAATACAACCATTTTAAAAAAGCATATTGAGCTGCAGAAAAAAACAAAATTTGACTTACTTTTTATTTTTCCCATCTTTCTAGGAGGCAACATTCGTCTGATACAAATGGCTGTGGCTCTAGCCCATGTAAAACATGTGGCCTATGAACTTTACCCCGGCATTCCCATCATATTCTGTGGGGATTTTAATAGCACGCCTTCTACCGGTATGAACAGCTTTGTGAACGATGGGACCATCTCAGAAGACCACCCTGACTGGATGTCCAATGGGGAGGAGGAACGCTGTAATATGTCTCTTAGCCACCCACTAAAACTGAAGAGCGCTTGTGGGGAGCCCGCTTACACCAACTATGTAGGGGGCTTCCATGGCTGCCTAGATTATATATTTATTGACTCTGATAGTTTAGAAGTAGAACAAGTCATTCCAATGCCAAGTCATGAAGACGTCACCAGCCATCAGGCCTTGCCCAGTGTTTCACACCCCTCTGATCATATAGCACTAGTGTGTGATATCAAATGGAAATAGAGGCAACATAGAATGTTTTTATGCTGCAATAACAATTATAAAATATCTTCAGCACAGCGTGTTTCATTTTTTTTTTTTGTTCTTCCATGCTTTTTACTTGCACAGGAAAGAAAGTACAACCACAAACGAAACAGTTAGATATGAAAGTGGACCGGTAGTGAGGTTTCTTATTGTCCTTACTGAGAATTGACTATTTTGATAATGGTAGTCTGACTTCAACATTTTCCAAAGTAGTGATTGTGGGTACATTTTTTTTTTTTTTTTTTTTTTAAGGCCACCCTTTGCACCATTATACCCCTGGACTTAGGGTGTAACATGTTGCCAAACAAACCCCTGTGACATCATGTAGGGCAGGGATATGCAATTAGCGGACCTCCAGCTGTTGCAGAACTACTAGTCCCATAAGGCATAGCAAGACTCTGACAGCCATAAGCATGACGGGACTTGTAGTTTCGCAACAGCTGGAGGTCCGCTAATTGCATATCCCTGATGTAGGGGTTCTCAGATGCTTTCACTTTTGAAATTGGCAGGACTTCACTCACAGAGCTGCATCATTCATTCAGTGAACTATCAAGTCCCCTCTGCCATTGCAGCAGACAAACAAGTATTTCTCAATGGAATACGCATGCAGTGATCACTGCACTTGTAGTCCGTTGACACCTTTCTCTAGCTCTCCTGATACAGGCAGGGAAGTGGAGGAAGAATCTGCAGGAGCCTGGCATTGCACCCATAATCTACAGATCACAAGTGGAATACTTTGCAGTTTCTTGTGGGGAAAAAAAAAAAATTCCCTACAAAAATATGCACACTTATTGATAAGTGGATTTAACCTTAAAGTGCGGTTTAAGAAAAAAAAAAGAAAAAAAGGGGGGCATATGTGTGGTTTGTATGCCCTGCATAATGGCAAATTATGGTGGACTTACCTGTCAAAGGAAGCCCTCCAGCACTGCAATGCTGCCAGCAACACTTCATGGCCTAACGTGACAAGAGTCATATGTTGCACTTAGGGCTGTTACTGATCAACATTTTTGTGTTCTATTAATTGTTTTATTTTTTAAATCGATCAACTAATTTCGATTAATTATAACGCACATACAGATCCAACTACTTTTAGCTGATCTCCTTGCAGGCTGATTCCCAGTGCAGCTACCAATCCCTGGAAAAATGGATAGCAGGATACAAAAAAACACACAAAGGCAGCGCTCAATGGGAATAGCATTAAAACTTTTATAGTTTAAGTAGGTAACCAAATAAATATTGCACTGGAGATAAAAATCGATGTAGCTACATAAACTGTAAAGAATGGTGCGAGTAATACCAAACGGTACCAAAAGCAGTCATAAAAACATGTAGCCAAGTAATATACTGGTATAAAAATGTACAATGATACCACTGCTGAATCCAGAGGAGGAGGGCTTAACATCAGTCCATCAGCATGTAGATGTCCCATGAAGGGAACTATCACAACTCCCTGTGGATGGTTGTAGAATCCCAGGTTGCTAGAGGGAAGTGTAACAGCCCTTGCGTGTGGCAGATAGTAAGGCCCCGCCGGCATGCAGATATGAAGGCACAGCAAAGGAGCCCTTCAGATGGACATGGCAAGCCTCTCCGGAGTCCGTGACATTACTGGATCTCCGACAGAACTCCCTGAAGGCCCGGAAGCCAGCGGAGAGGTGAGTACCAATCAAAAGAATTTTAATCGTTTAAAAAGATTGATTGATCAAAAAAATTTAAGATTAATCGATTAATTAAAAGTTATTTTGCACAGCCCTAGTTGCACTGTATGTAAGTGCAGCAGTTACTTTTGGGGAGAAGGGGGGGGGGGGGGGGAACAACCTCACCATAAGTGAAGCCCTCCGAACAATGTGGCAAAGAGCACCAGATTTTTTTTGCACTTATGAAATAGATCTCAGAATGTTTCAATGGTGTATTTAACAGAACAAATCAAAGTACAGCAGAGGGCAATTGGGACCATTTGGCCCCTTTCTCTCAATGTCTCCCTACCACTGATGAGATGTATTTATTTACTTTTTCTTACCGACAGCCTGTGTGTCAAAATGTAATATAAGAAAAGGACATGAAAGACAAAACTAGGAAATACACAGGAATAAAAATCTGACCAATATTCTACACTCTAGGAAAAGTTTTTGACTGAATGTTCTGATGTGTCAACATTCAACTGAATTTAAAGTGGAGTTCCACCCATTTTTTTGTTTGTCTGTGCTGCATGCCCTAATCTCAGTGTTCAGAATGGACAATTTTTATTTATTTTGTTGCTTGTAAATACCTTTATTTTGTAGTGCTTCATTACTTCCTCCTCCTTATTAGCCTAGGCTATTAAGACACAAGGCTATTTGGAAGGGTTTCTGGTAGGGTTATCCCGATACCGGTACTAGTATCGGTACCGGGTATTTGCGCTAGTACTTGTACTCGTGCAAATACTCCCGATGCCTGAATAGAATTTTTTTGAGTGCGGGTGGAGAGCAGAGCAGAGCAGTCCTCGTATGGGGGAGAGGGGAGCTGCTGCCACCTTAGACAAAAACAAGTCAATCTACCCCCCCCCCCCCCTCCGCTGACATCTACTTACTATGCGCTGGGAGAACACAACAGCTGTCATTTGCATTTGAATGGCTGTGTTTCCCCGCCGACAAGTATAGCCCCCCCCCCCTTGCCCAGAAACAGGTGATCTGTCTATCAAAGTGCCCGGGCTGCATTTGGGGACACGTGGCTGCATTAAAAAAAAAAAAAAAAAAAAAAAAAATCGGCATTGGCGAGTACACGAAAAAAATTATCAGTACTTGTACTCGGTCATAAAAAAGTAGTATCGGGACAACCCTAGTTTCTGGGATAGGCATCATGTTTCCCTGTAGTCCTTGCAAACCTGACTGAAACCTATTACATTGCTTGTGCAGCACTGAGCATGTGCGAGATATGCAAAGCTGAAATCCAGGAAGTCAAAGTCTGGCTTCATGATGCCCACGGTCTATTTCTAGATTATAAACTAAATGATGTAACAACCTAACAAAACGGATCTTAGTTTACAGACTAACTTTACTAAAATACATTACGCTTGTGTATTACAGGGGTATTTATATTTAAAAAGTGAAATTGTGGGTGGAACTCCCCTTTAATTCTGCAATTTACCTGCAGCAATGCTGACCATCAATAGTTGGATTTTGGCAAGAGCCTGCAAGTTTTCCCATAGTGCCCATTCAGATATTGTACTCTGGGTCTGATTTTTGACCAATTTAAAGAGACAATTACATTTTCAGGCTGCTCACATACGTGTACAGGTGTTGCATAACAATTATGCCCTTTGTCATTAATAGCTTTGTAGAATTTTTTTCCTCCCACCCTCTGACACCTGTGGGCAGCCCTTACATTTTTCTCTCTCCTGGCCCATCAGGGTGTTCAGATGCTACATGTAAAGCCTCCGGCACTTTGAACAGGTGACAGTGAAGAACAGGTTGAGTTTAAAAAGGTATGCTCCACTTTATTAATAAAAAACAAAACAAAAAAAAAAAACATGTTTCTGGTTAAAGTGAATTTATTTTTACACTGCAAGCTCGTAAAGCATTGCACTCACGACCGTGGGTGCAATGCCAGGATCCTGCAGTCAACTGTCTGACCGTACCACCTAAAGAATGATCCATGCTTACCAGCGCCCTTTCAGTTTGTTGAGAACTGCAAACCATATCGCCAAAGGTAACTGGGTTCATTCATAGGAAACTGAAGTGATGATACATCTGTTTGGGTGGAGCCCCTGTTTTCAAAACGTGACAGCAGGTGCAGGGAGAAGATTCCCCGCCCTCTATCAGAGTGGGAAACACTGGCAGCAGTAGGTGGGTGTATAGGAACACCTTACACCCTAAATGTAGGCGTAACATGCTCCTTAAGATGAACTCTTCACTCACTGCTAATGCGCAGCCCCTCTCCCACACACACAGTTTCAAGTGTTGCATCAGCTTTACAGAAAGCATCCAACATATCGTAAATGAGTGCCTTGTTTATGCAACTGGAGCTGTGTGGAGGCAGCCCCTGTTTCTCTATGGGGACACAGTTGCTCATACTATTGTGATAAACATGCATAGGCAGGAAATTCTCAAAATTAGAAAGAACACTGTCTGCAGTCAGTGCCGCTTACCCATCCCTGTCACATTAGGATGAGCGGCTGTACATACAGCTACTACATCTACATACAGCTACTACATCTCAATATAGGCTGCTTGCACACAGCTCCAACCACAAAAACAAAGGTTCTCATAATCACACTGTACAGGCCGCAACCCCTGTGTGAATACAGCCTATAAGTGTTTGAAAGTAAACAATACTGCAGGACTTTTACTGACATAATGAATGGCTGCAAGGCAGCATACTTTATGTACTGTTTTAGGTGCCAATTTACAATATTTTATAGATCAGCAGTTTGAAGAGTTGCCTGACAACACACATCCATTTAAAGCTACACACCACAACTTAGAGATTTGAATGGTCCTGAATAGGGAATTTATTCCAAAATATGTTCTAGAATCTTGTACCCTTCTGAGATGTCACATGACCTGTGAAAGGGTATAACACCTTGTGGCGCATCTTTATTACCCAGGAGTCAGAATGGCTGCAATCAGAAGTTCCCGAAATGGATTTGGCTTCATGACAACTTTGGCTTTATTCAGACCTCCCCCTTTAATGTACCCCAATTATAATAGCAGCATGGTTTAACCATTTTTGCAAATGTTATATTCAAGTGGCAACAGGACGTTTGTAAAAGACCACCAAGTACTTCTCTTGCATCAGACCCCCCAATTGAACATGTTCAATTTATTAAAAGGACTTTAGCTGCATTCTCTATTCACCCAACAGACTACCCAACTTATTAAGTTTCCACTTGGTACCAGCTTTCACGGTAAAGCACCACTTTGTTTTAGCAGCGCTTTGGCACCGCTTTTAGGGCGGTAGTAGGCACTTTAAACCAAGCACCCGTGATGCAGCGTGTCCGAATCGGTGCCCAGTCATTCAAATGGGCAGGGGCGGTGTATACACCTCTCCCACACCACCCCAAAGATGCTGCTTGCAGGACATTTTCCCATCCTGCAAGCACTGTCCCAGTGGAAAAGCAGTCTGGCTTTCACACTGGGGTGGCATGAGAGGCAGTTTTCAGGCACTATTTTTAGCACTAAAACACTTAAAACTGTCTGTGTGAAAGATGTCTTAACGTGGAGTTCCACCCATTTAAAGTCAGCAGCTACAAAAAGCGTAGCTGCCGACTTTGATCAGACATCTGTACTACTGTCCAGCGATGCGAGCGCACAAAGCCTCGCTCCTCTCCTCCTCCTATCCGTGGAACCAGCATTCTGTGAGCTACGCTGCGAATGACCCAACAATCTGTTGCATGTCCCAAAAGATTGCTGCAGAGCTGCTCCTGTCCCCCCAAAAAATTACATGCCAAAATGTGGCATGTCAGGGGGTCCCCAGCACTTAAAACAGAAGTTCAATTTTTGGGTGGAACGCCACATTAAGGTTTGTGTATGGATATATTACACTTGTCTAGCTTGCACTAATCAAGCATACATGTTTCCTACCTGTGGAAGCTGCAAATTGCTGTAGTTGGCACACAAATAGTGATTACCACTAGCTTCTAGGACCTATGCCAAGTGGCTGCCCAACTATAGTTAACACAGGGGGTTGCCTGCTTGGCTTCCATTCCATCAGTGATAACTGAAGTACCAGTGCCTACTACAGGCATTTCCAGCTTTCACAAGTGTGGAGCAAGCATACTTGTATTATTTCAAGCTGAACCAGTGTAAATGCAAAGCAGTGCATACCTAAAATTTTACATTGAAATAAAACACTGGACTAAACACTCATCCCTACTCAGATGTCCATAGGCCCAACACCTTCTCCCCAGATTGCAGGAATTCAATTGTTTTAAATAACGCAGCCAAATTTGGCACGCCACTCGAAGCTGGGTATATAGCATTCACCAGATTCTCAATTGAAGGGAGTCCAAACTGTCAAGAAGCTTCTGGCAGAGACTTGTAGGCTGAAGCCAATTTCTACACCATGGTGGCTGGTCAGCATTCTTCATATTCAAAAAGGAAGGTTTTTCACCTTAAAGCATTAAGTTGAAAACCCTTCTGTGCTGCAACTGCCCCTTATCCTATCTGAGCCCAATCTAATGAAGTGCACAAGATCAGTGTCTCCCCCCTCATTGGGCAGAATGATAGCAGCACTGTCAATCAAATACTGTGACATGGGAGCAGGCACGAGTCCCACTTCCAATAGACGCCGCAGCAGTGCGCCCCCCCCCCCCAAGGATTACAAAATCTGTGATTAGACAGTCATATGCACATGGCTCACAGGTGGAGTGCACATTAGCAGTCCAAAAATGCACAAATGTGGCGTTTCACAGACTGACGGTCGGCAAGACTGTTGTGTGAAGTTCAGCTCCAGCCAAAACAAATCAATGGCACCAGTCAAGCAGATCGATACCAGATGAGCCACACAGGCCTGACCATCTGAGCACAATCTACACATTCATATTGCAACTAATTACAATGTCATGAAACAAATACACAAGTGACAAAGGCACTTTTTTTGTTATTTTATTAGGAATATTTCTTAGTGGGGTATGAAGAAAAACAATTTGTTCAGATTGAGGAATAAAAAAAAAAAAAATATATATTGCATCATGAAGATATGTTCACCAATAAACAATAAAATATTCGCAGAACTATGATACAATGGGCAAAAACAGTAAAGCTGAAAAAGCAACATAAAAAATATCCTAAAGTGAGACAATCTGCTGAGATAAAAAACAAGCGGAGGCCCTTTGCTGCAAGGAGTGGCCCATGGCTACGTCATGCTGCCAGCAAAGGGGTTATTGCATGCATGCTTAGACCAACGAAGGTCAATATTCCCCTTCCACCAAAACTCATTCCGAGGGGAAAGGAGAAAAAAAAGGGGGGGGGCAGCCTGGCTTTCCGACTTGGTTACAAAAAATGAGAATCGGTGTAGGTAGTTTGATAGTGTTCTTTATGTTCCCCGCTGGCATCAGCAAAATTATACATATTAAAAAGAAATAACAAAAACCTCCTTTTTGTGTAGATGAGAAATAAATAGTTATGGAATGCTACGTTTTAGTTCAGCAGAAGGTCTACGGAATGACACAGGAGTCAAACTAGCAGTTCAGGGACTCTTCAAAATATGGTTTAAGCAAGCGTCCGCAAAGTGTGTAATAAGTAACAGCTCTACTTGACACAGAACTGCGACTGACTTGGAAATGACATTTTATGTTTGTTTCAAGGGAAAGAACCAAAAAAAAGCATTCATTTCTATAGCATCACAATAATTATGTCCAGGCATGGGGGGTTGGGGGGAGAAGTAAAACCAGAAACCACTTTCACATAAGGGGGGATTTATTATTTTCTGCTTTAAGTCTAGCCACATTGCCCTGAAAGCAACATGAACTCAGTAAATGGCAACACAAGAAACCTGGAAACTTATATTGCTGCCCATTCAATTTCTTTAAACCATTTTTAGAACTAGTTTGGATGTTACGAGCCTAGACAACTCCTATACACTGTGTCCTCGGTGGAAGGCAAGTTACTCGTTAACGCTTGGAAAGCTCGTTAGATAGCCAGTCCAGTCCTTCATACAGACCTGTGCCCTGAGTTGCACATGTTGCTTGCACGTACCACTGGAAGATAAAAGGCAATTCGTTAGAAGGGCATCAAACAACAAATCAAATCGGCAGCACCACAGCACATTCATTAAACCACTTGCCTACCGGCCCCTTTACCCCCTTCTCACCAAGGCAAAGTTTCAGCTTTCAGCACCGTCACACTTTCAATGACAATTGCACCCATATTATATTTTTGGTGGCATTTAAACACCTCTTTTTTTATTTTTTGCTGTACAAAACAAAGACCAAATATTGAGAAAAAAAAATTGTTTTAGTTTCCAATATAACATTTTGCAAAACAGGTAATATTTCTGTAGTAAGAAGGTAATTTTTCTTGGGCACTGATCAGGACACCGATGATCAGTGCCTTAATTATCAGTGCAGATGTCCTCTTTGCCTGTAAAAGTGTGAGGAAAGGAATGCCGATAACCAGCAAGTGTTTCGGTGATCAGGTGTGATTGGACACTGAACGACTGCGCTGTAGCCATCATTTAGCGATAGCGCAGTCGGCAAGTGGTTAATGTGCACTTCTGAAAACATTAGCAGTCTTAATAGTTTGTGACACAAATAAAGCTTAGGATGTGATCCACATCACTAAACAATTTCAAGACACCTCCGCTCTATCAAAAAAATAGACCCCATCAACCTCCCTCCACTTTGGGGCCCTTTGACATGAATGCATTCCTATTGAATAATGCCCATTTGGGGCACTTGTAAAAATCTGCAAAGAGGAGGCATGCAGAACTTTTTAAAAGCACAGCACACCTGCAGTGTGAAAGGGGCATTAAGGTGGGAGATCGCGTACTTTTTTTTCTCAGAATCAAACCAAAAGCTTGCAGTCAACTCCTTTAACCACTTAAGGACCGCCGCATGTACATATACGTCGTCAGAATGGCATGTACAGGCACATTGGCGTACGTCCGTCCCCCCCCCCCCCCGGTACCTGCGGCGGTCCCCGTGGCTGTCCGAGCGATCCGGGATGAGGGGGTGGCTGTTCGTTTTTGTCCGCCCCCTCCGGATCGCTCCCAGCCAATGCGCGTTCTCCTACGCGTGTCACTTCCTCTGCCTGTGTAAACACAGGAAGGGGGGAAAGTGATGTAATCTCTCCTCTCGTCAGTATTTTCAACTGCCGCTGAGGAGAGAAGACATCACATGTGAGTCTGCACAACACTACACTGACACCAGGACATGTAGGCACCAAAATTTTACTCTATTTTTCTATATAGCGCATATCGCAGAGGCGATCAAATACCATCAAAAGAAAGCTCTATTTGTGGGAAGAAAGGGACGCAAATTTTGTTTGGGAGCCACGTCGCACGACCGCGCAATTGTCTGTTAAAGTGGTGCAGTGCCGAATTGTAAAAACTCCTCTGGGCATTTAGCAGCATATTGGTCTGGTCCTTAAGTGGTTAAAGAGGAAGTAAACCCTTGTTCTTTTCTTTTATAAATATCCTGCAAGATAAAGTCATAATAAGCCAATATGCACAGCATATTAGCTCATTATGATCAACTTACCTGAGAACGCAGCCCCTGAAGTTCTCCGTGCCCACCGCCATGTCTCTGGCGATCTTCCTGTAATCGCCACCCCGGCAATGCGATTGGCCGGAGTGACGATAAAGTCACTCACGCGCATGCGTGAGGGAGCCATCAAACACTGCAATGCTGTGTTTTGCACGGCTATTGTTGGTGCGCCTGCATGCCGTTGTCTACAGAGAATGCGCTGTAGACAGCAGTCCTGTCATTTGGCGAATATCTCCTAAACCGTGCAGGTTTAGGAGATATTGCCAACACCTACAGGTAAGCCTTAATCTAGGCGTAACTTGCAAAAGTTGACTTACAACCACTTTAACCAAAGATGACAGAAGTTCATTTTTGTGGGGTAAAAAAAAAACCCACATCTTTTTAAGGGTAAAAAAATATATACATTATTTTTAAACTGAATGTTCTCTTTGGGTTTACAGAGACTTTATCACCAATATTGAAAAAGCCGATACCAAATACCCCAGATACCTTAATACCCCCCCCCCCCCGCATCAAACCCACCACATCGAAACCCGCCGCCGCATGGGTTAAACAGCGTGCGGGAACATCACAGCTTTCATTTGAATAGCTGTAGTGTTCCCGCTGCGTATAGACACTCCCCCTTGCTCGGGATTGGATGGGTGATCGTGATCTGTCCAATCCCGAGCAAGGGGGAGTGTCTATACGCGCGGGCAAAACAGCTATTCAAATTAATGCTGTGATGTTCTCCATGCAGCGGCGGCTAGGTATGGGGGACATGGCTGCATATGTGGGGGACATTTAAGTATAGGTATTCGGTATCGGCGACTACTTGAAAAAAAAAGTATCGGTACTTGTACTCGGTCCTAAAAAAGTGGTATCGGGACAACCCTACTATCCAGATACCTTACCGCCAATGTTAATCTTGCACATGACCTCTCCTGAAAACAGCCTCAGCATGGTTGAATGTTATATTGAGAGTTTGGGAGCTGCTGTCAGAACCCGATACTATAAGAGAATAGTAATCACCAATAGAGTTTGTATTATCTTAACCCTTTCACGCCGACAGGACGCAGATATGCATCCTCGGGTTTCAGGGGTTATACCGAGATGATGCCCGCAGCTGCAGGCATCATCCCGGTACCGTTGTTTAGAGCCGGCGATTGGCTTTCCAAACATAACAACCGATGCGGCTAAAAGCCGCTCGGTTGTTATGCCCGGAGGAGCGGGAGGGGACATCCCCCCCCTCCCGCCGCTCTGACCGGGCCTCCCGTCCCACCGGGAGACCCGATCCTCGATCCGACGTGTCCTGTGTCCGGGCGCAGACTGAATGAAAGCCGTACGCGGCTTTGATTCAGCCTGCAATGTGTAAAAGCGGAAGCGACGTCATGACGTCACTTCCGGGTTTCTCGGCTGTCAACGGCGCCGGATTTAAAAAAGTAAACAGTATTCAGAATCGCCGTTTTCGGCAATCTGAATACTTTGAAGTGTAAAGGAGGGACCGGGGGTCTTTTAGACTCCCGATCCCTCCATAAAGAGTACCTGTCACCACCTATTACTGTCACAAGGGATGTTTACATTCCTTGTGACAGCAATAAAAGTAATCAAAATGTAAAAAAAAAAAAAAAAAAAAAAAAACACAATTTAATATTAAAATAAATAAAAATAAATAATAAAAAAAAAAAAAACATTTTTTAAAGCGCCCCCCTCCCCGCGAGCTTGCGCAACAAAGAAAACGCATACGGAAGTCGCGCCCGCGTATGAAAACGGTGTTCAAATCACACATGTGAGGTATCGCTGCGATCGGGAGAGCGAGAGCAATAATTCTAGCAATAGACCTCCTCTGTTCCGATAACCTGGTAACTGTAAAAAAAATTTAAAGCGTCGCCTATGGAGATTTTTAGGTACCGTAGTTTGACGCCATTCCACGAGTGCGTGCAATTATAAAGCGTGACATGCTTGGTATCCATTTACTCGGCGCAACTTCATCTTTCACATTATGCAAAAAAATTGGGCTAACTTTACTTTTTAAAGTAAATTTTTCCAAAAAAGTTGCGTTTAAAACACTGCCGCACAAATACCGTGTGACATAAAATATTACAACAATCGTCATTTTATTCTCTAGATTCTCTGCTAAAAAAAATATATATAATGTTTGGGGGTTCTAGGTAATTTTCTAGCAAAAAATACAGATTTTAACTTGTAAACACCAAATGTCATAAAAAGGCTTAGTCATGAAAGGGTTAAAGGAGCCATTCACAAAAATAAAAAAAAACCTAGAGCACTCACTGCCCTGGTAATCTATTGAGAATGACAAGCTGTCGTGGCTGGCAGTTCTTGTAGTTTCCTCATTCACAGAAGCCTAAATGATGGGGCCTTCAAAGCAGTTTTATCTTGTAATTTGTGACAGCAGGTTAGGGGAGAAGATCCACGGGCAGTTATCACAATGGGGATGGGGAGAGGTTATAGCAGGGGCTGGTGCAACAGTAACATGTTACACCCATATGCAGGTGTACCATGTTAACCACTTCAATACCAGGCACTTACACCCCCTTCCTGCCCAAACCAATTTTCAGCTTTCTGCGCTGTCGCCGTTTAAATTACAATTGCGCGGTCATGCTACACTGTACCCAAACAGAATTTTTATCATTTTGTTTCCACAAATAGAGCTTCTTTTGGGTGTATTTGATCACTTCTTCACGTTGGATGGGAGAAAACTATCTGGCGTTAAATTAAAAACTGAGGTACTCGTGGTCAGGAGTTCCGTAAGCGAGATACCTCAAAATTGGACACTGCCATGGCAAGACATGGATGGTAATGGTCCAGGCTGCAGTAAAGTGGTTAAAAATCTGGGATTTTATATAGATGAGGATCTGCTATTTTTGCCACACATTAATCAAGTCACCAAGACTGTTATGTACAAATTAAAAGTACTACGTAGGATCCTTGTGTATTTAGCTCCTATGGATCGCCCTAAAGTTGTTGCTGCCCTGGTCTTTCCTCATTTAGACTATGGTAATGCACTTCTAGTGGGCATCCCGGGAACATATATACAAAAACTACAAAAATTACAAAATTTTGCAGTTCGTATTGCAACTGGACTGAGAAAAAGAGATCCAACATCAGAACAATTAAACAGTCTGGGGTGGTTAACTGTCGATAAACGCATTAAATTAAAAATATCATGTTTAATGTATAAAACATTTAATGCTATGACGCCAAAATATATAATGGATAAGGTAGTCAAACATGTTCCAACGCGACAGTTACGCGAAGATGGATATTATCGCGTAAACATCCCAAAAATAAAAAATATCCGAATTGGTGGTCGCTCATTCTCATACCAAGCGGCGGTGCAATGGAATGCTCTGCCGATTGATATTAGAAGGGCAAAAACTTTTAACCAATTCAAAAAAATGATGAAAGGTCACCTACGCAACCCTGGATCTGATTAGATTATGTAGTTTGATTGAGTACTGTATATAGAAAAATGTAGTCAGTGATATTTGGTATGTGAATTTTGTAATCTAACTCTAAAAATGAACTATTTTAGATATGGATGCCCTAGATGAATGAAAAGTTAATTAACCTAAATGTATATTAATGGACTCAATGTGACAAATTTTTTTCCTCCTTTTAATCATGTTTTACATTTTCTATGTTTTTTGTGTACCTATATGTCTGAACTATGTTGATTTTGTTTCTGATGGCCTCGCAACGAAACCATTAAATTTGTTGTAAAGCGAGTAATTAAGAAATAAAAACAAACAAACAAAAACAAAACAACTTCTGTGGTTTATTTTTTGCTAAAGACCGAAAAAAAAAAGTTTTGTTAAAAAATGTTGTAAATACGTTTTCTCCCCCACTGACAAGTACTTATGGGTGGCACTGATAGGCATCCCTGGTGGCACAGATTGGCATACCTGGTGGTCCAGTGTGGGCGGGCAGCGCTGATAATCTGCACGGACACCTCCCCATCAGGAGAGAAGCCGATCGGCTCTTCTCTAATTGTGTCTGTCAGACGCAAGTGGGGAATAACCGATCAACTGCTCTTTCCGTTTACATCGTGATCAGTGGTGATTGGACACTGCTGATCACGTGGTACAAAGCCTCCACAGGCTGACACGTCGCACCACCTATCACCGTGCAGTCGCTGTTATCCTGCTGGATGTCATATGAAGTCCAGTCAGGATAACTGAACCACCGCCCGTCATTCTGTTATAGGACGGGCAGGAAGTGGTAAAATGTGGTGAACTTATCTTATATTAACCAAGCCTCACCTGCCTTTGACTAGTCCGCTTCTGTTCTCAAAAAGGTAAACATTTTTCTTCTTGCCCTCCCTGTGTGTCTTAAAACTGTATATAGTATGAAAAAGCTGCATTTCAAGCCTGCATGACACCCAGTCCTGACTTACAGGGGGGTGGTCATCTGCAGCATGCCCTGTTGAGTTGGGCATGTAACCTGCCTGCAACATCCAATCTGAATGAACATTTACCAAATTACGTCACTTTGCATGCCACAACTGTGGAAAAAGGTGTGCCAACGAACTGCACTTTTCTTATAAATCCTGCCCCTACTATCCATAATGCTGCAACATGTAGTCCCACAGCAGTGTTGCATGTTACAAATAAATACAGGTTCATAAACCAGCACTGAAAGTCAGGAGCTTATTTGGATACAGCTACAATTTCTGTTCAATTTTAGTACTTCAATACAAGCACATTTAATTGAGGAAAGAACGTGCACGGGAGAGAAATACTCACAGTCCTGTTGCGGAGACACTGAAGTGCCAGCTTGTCAGTCATCTCACTGATAGCCATGGCGTTGGGCAAATCTTGTTTGTTTGCAAATACCAACAACGCTGCCTCTCTCAGCTCATCTTCCTGAAGCTAAAATGAACGAAGATGAAGTGTTATTTTCAATAACTTTAAATGGTGCGTTTATAAAAATGGTATTTGGAACAGACTGAATGAATAAAAAGGTTTTCTCATGTGAGAATCAGGGGAAAGCATATTTTAGCTGCACCTGTGGAATACACAAGTCTCTGCCTTTGAAGGGATAAGCAAGTCAACCCTGGTGCAAGCTTAATCCTAAAGGAGTAAAAATTCACAGGCTGCAGCCGTTTGGCCAAGCCATGATGTCATGTGTATGGGAGGCACAGCCCTCTATGAATGGCATGTTATCCATTAAGAGTGCAGTGCGCATGCGTTGTGACATCACTGGCGCTGCTGAAGTAAATCTCCAAAACAGTGCACATTTAGGACATAGTTACAATACCTACAGGCAAGCTTTATTATAGGCTTCCCTGCTTAATTTTTGGGTACAGCCGTGTGCAACTTGTACAATCAAACCAGAATCATAAGTTGCAAAGAAAAGCTCTTCAAGACAAGTACAGCAATGGGGGGTGGGGTGATTATAAAAAAAAAACTGCCAGACAATTATGTTACAAGTGGCTGAGCACACATTATTTTAGTAGTTGTGTCCCAATAGCAGTGGTGTTATTTTACCTTAGAACACAGGGAACGCATAATACGCTTCAAAGATATAGCTTACCATTTTCTGTAACTCTTCTGCTGCCTCCTGGATTCGCTCTCTGTCATTACTATCTACAACAAAAATGAGGCCCTAGAAAGAAAAAACACATTTCTGATAAGCTGTAATCCTAAGAGGAGATTGCCCAACATTTCAATAATACCAAGTGGCCCACATAATGCTGGAAGCACAGAATGAAACGGCAGCAAGCACAGCCTGCCATTAGCAGATTTGATGTGGGCCGAACAAGCCATGACAATGGGAATGGAATGCAGGTATGTGTCTGGGAAGTCCCATCTCTCCTCATTACAGCTGGCATAATACTTCAGCAATTAGGTGATCGTTTTAAGGCAAGCATGACAAACTGGCTGAAGAAATCACTCTTAACCCTTTCCTGTGGCTCTTAACATGTTGTGCAAATCCCCAATCTGTTATTGGCTATACCTCAAGTAGAATTGGCAATTCACAAAATGTTCACAGACTAATTGCAGAGCATTGTGCTAGCAAAGGTATAGCTTCAGTTCTATTCATATTTTGGACTTACACATGTACTACATTATCCTCCTGATGCACTACTCTTAACGTAATGCATAAATGCAGAAAATGGTGGTGATATGGGGGGGGGGCGGCTTATCTAGATGGTTTGGGATAGTTTTGAGTCTAGTTTGACTATGCTGTACCAATTGGCACCTGTCAATAGTTTTAGGAAAATGGAGAGCTGCATGGCATTTACAGAATATAGGCATAGGTTATAAAAGTTAGATGAACATCTACATCGGTTTTGTAGCTTTGAATAAAAGATACCTGTGTATTTTGGAAGTAATGCCTCCAGAGGGGTCGGATTTTATCCTGGCCACCAACATCCCAGACGGTGAAACAGATATTTTTGTATTCTACAGTTTCCACATTGAAACCTGGAAGAGAGGATTTAAGAAAGTGCACTTTAGAACAACAGGCCTACAAGAACACATTAAGGGAAATATACCAAAACTGGAGCAACTGTGCACTAAAATCATTTTCAACACTTAGGCCCCATTTCACACTTGTGTAACTTGGGACTGCAAAACCGCATGACAAGTTGTACTCCGTGGTTTTCAATGAGTACTATTCATAGCTGTTGAACTTCAAGTCACAGTGACTTCAAAGTAGTCCCAGCACTACTTTAGACCAACTTTGATCCCTTAAGATCCCTAAACTTCAACATGGCTTGACTCTTAGGTCGCACAAGTGTGAAAGGGGCCTTGACTGAACAAGTAAAAGATAAGCCGACTGGTTGCCATGTACAGCTGCTCCAGATTCTATCTTCTCCAGTTGTGATAAATGTCCCCCATTAAAAAATGAATGCACAAAAGCATTACAGGTAAGAAAGTTTCATGAATAAATTATATACACTTATAACATGATGCGTGTTGTGGTTTACTGGCACACTATAAAGGTCTTATATTTTAAAACGAGAAGTTCACCTTTCTAGTAAAAAATAAACGCACATTTTTGCATAAAAAAATAAAGATTTTCCTTCTTGCGGCAGCCTGGAAAAAACATTGCATCCCTGATCATTGGATCAGGGGTGTTATCGACAGGCTTCTGCAGACAGCTTTCTGCCCCTACCTTTATACAGACTGTATGTTGAAAGCTGCAGGGCTTGCAAATGAACTGAGCGTGCTCATCAGCAACCTCACAGTTCATTCAGAATACAAGCCGAAAGTTGCTGTGGCTGATAAGCCACGTGCTGTTTTTAAACTGACAGTGGGTGCAGGAAAAAGATCCCTGCGGTGGAAGAGGAGCGGCCGGCACGTCGCTGGAGCAGGTAAGTGAATGTTTATTAAAAGCCAGCAGCTACACTTTTTGTAGCTGCTAACTTTTAATAAACATAACATTTGGCTGGAACACCCCTTTAACCACTTCAGATCCGCCCCATCGTCAAAATACGTCATTTTTTTAAAGATGGATATCTCGGTAACGGCAGCAGCTGCTGCCACATCCGAGATATCCATCTCTTCATGGGGCGGATCTCTACACGATAATGGCGGTCTCCGCGGCGGATTCGCCGCAAGATCGCCGTTACCGGTGGCGGGAGAGGGTGCCCCCCCCTCCCGCCGCGGCTTACCGTTGCCGTCGGTAGCGGTGGAGGCGATCGGGTCTGCTCGTCGTCTGTCCGGGGATGCGACTGAGGGAAAAATGTCCCTCAGCCGTCCCCATACCTCTGCTGGGCGGAAGCGACGTCAGTCCAGCACAGCGTCTTAAAGAGACATTTTTTATTTACTTTTTTTATTTTTCTTTTCTTTTGCATTTAAGTCTAAATATGAGATCTGAGGTCTTTTTGACCCCAGATCTCATATTTAAGAGGACCTGTCATGCTTTTTTCTATGACAAGGGATGTTTACATTCCTTGTAATAGGAATAAAAGTGATCAATTTTTTTTTTATTTGTGTAAAAAATTTAAAAATAAATAAATTAAAACAAATAAGAAAACAAACAAAATTTTTTTTTAAAAACGCCCCGTCCCGACGAGCTTGCGCGCAGATGCGAACGCATATGCGAGTATCGCCCGCATATGAAAACGGTGTTTAATCCGCACAAGTGAGTCTAGCCCTAGACCTCCTCTGTATCTAAAAAAATGCAACCTGTAGAATTTTTTAAACATCGCCTATCGAGATTTTTAAGGGTAAAAGTTTGACGCCATGCCACGAGCGGGCGCAATTTTTAAGCGTGACATGTTGGGTATCATTTTACTCGGCGTAACATTATCTTTCACAATATATAAAAAAAATTGGGCCAATTTTATTGTTGTCTTATTTTTTAATTTAACCACTTCTGACCGGCCCCACGTTTTTTGAAGATGGATATCTCGGTAACGGCAGCAGCTGCTGCCACAACCGAGATATCCATCTCTTCGTGGGGCGGTCCTGTTAACGATAACGGCGGTCATCGCGGCGGATTCGCCGCGAGATCGCCGTTACCGGCGGCGGGAGAGGGTGCCCCCCCTCCCGCCGCTCTCCCGCGCCCTCCGCCGCTTACCGTAGCCGTCGGTAGCGGCGGAGGCGATCGGGTCCTGTTGCTGGCTGTCCGGGGATGCGACTGAGGGAAAAAATGTCCCTCAGCCGTCCCCATACCTCTGCTGGGCGGAAGTGACGTCAAAACGTAATTTCCGCCCAGCCTCTTAAAGAGACATTTAATTTGTTTACATTTTGACTTTTTTTTCTTTTTTTTTTGGAATTAAAGCCTGAATATGAGATCTGAGGTCTTTTTGACCCCCAGATCTCATATATAAGAGGACCTGTCATGCTTTTTTCTATTACAAGGGATGTTTACATTCCTTGTAATAGGAATAAAAGTGATAATTTTTTTTTTTTCAGTGTTAATTATAAAATAAATAGAAATAAAAACGAAAACCCCAAAAAAATTTTTTTAAAGTGCCCCGTCCCGACGAGCTCGCGCGCAGAAGCAAACGCATACGCGAGTAGCGCCCGCATATGAAAACGGTGTTCAAACCACACACGTGAGGTATCGCCGCGATCGTTAAAAAGAGCAATAATTCTAGCCCTAGACCTCCTCTGCATCTCAAAAAATGCAACCTGTAGAATTTTTTAAACGTCGCCTATCGAGATTTTTAAGGGTAAAAGTTTAACGCCATGCCACGAGCGGGCGCAATTTTTAAGCGTGACATGTTGGGTATCATTTTACTCGGCGTAACATTATCTTTCACAATATATAAAAAAATTGGGCCAAATTTATTGTTGTCTTATTTTTTAATTCAAGAAAGTGAATTTTTTCCAAAAAAAGTGCGCTTGTAAGACCGCTGCGCAAATACGGTGTGAGAAAAAGTATTGCAATGACCGCCATTTTATTCTCTAGGGTGTTAGAAAAAAAATATATATAATGTTTGGGGGTTTTAAATAATTTTCTAGCAAAAAAAACTGTTTTAGTCTCGTAAGCACCGAATCTGAAAAACAGGCTCGGGGCTGAAGTGGTTAAGAAAGTGAATTTTTTCCAAAAAAAGTAAGACCGCTGCGCAAATACGGTGTGAAAATAAGTATTTCAATGACTGCCATTTTATTCTCTAGGGTGTTAGAAAAATATATATATATATAATGTTTGGGGGTTTTAAGTAATTTTCTAGCAAAAAAAACTGTTTTAGTCTTGTAAACATCAAATCTGAAAAACAGGCTCGGGTCTCAAGTGGTTAAGGAAAACAAGAGCAGTTTACCAGCTTACTCCACTCCCATTATGTTCTTGGAGGAGCATAAGCTGCCTATACACATTCTATAGAGTCTGGAGTCTAACCTGCAACTTGAGGGGCACGTGCAGCTCTTTGGTGTTTGCAGGGCACCCGGGAGGTAGCAGTCAATTGGAGAAATGATTTGCAAAGGGGGCTTTTACTAACCATGAATTCCAGCAGTACCTAATCTGACTCATGCACTGGTATAACTGAGCTATTCCAAGTTTGATTTAACAGTTGATTTCATTTTGACTATTGGGGTTTTCACAGCCTCACATTTAAAAAACACCTCTATAGAAGGAGAACCAGACAAGATAGTCAATATACGATCCACAGCACATCTCCCATATGAACCTAGTAAGCTGTTTAACCAGCTCTGCTCACACCTGTACCCTCCACCCACCCAAATTGCACAGCAATTTCTAGATGTCCACTCAGTGTTACAGAAGACAGATGTTATCCATAGAAAGCAGTCAGTGAAATGTACTCACCAATTGTTGGGATGGTTGTGACAATCTCTCCGAGCTTCAGCTTGTACAGAATTGTTGTTTTTCCAGCGGCATCAAGACCGACTGTAAAGAAGAAATTACCATTAATTTTGTCCCTGGGACACAATATAATCCAACATCACAGCGTTTACCTGAAGCAACAACAATGTTTTAAAGATAAACTGGAGGTGCCATTACAAGAGCTAATTAAATTCTGGCATAATAAAGAGAGCAAACACCATTTTGCTTTCATCCATATTCTGCTAGCAGGGCACGTTTGACCCCTGCTAACAGCCGAAAGGTTTAAAAGCACCCGCCACTTTGACTTCAATGGGCAGGGGCGTCGTAGTGGCGTATACATCTTTGCTAAAGCGCCCCAGAAATGCTGCTTGCAGGACTAACTTCCTGCCAATGCAGTGCCCCAGTGGGAAAGCACTTGGCATTTCAGGCACTATTGTTAGCGCTAAATCACCTAAAAAACGCCTCCAGTGTGAAAGGGGTCCAAGGTGATAAAAAAAAAAAAAAAACACACACATGGCGAGGTGACAAGAATCACCTGCGCCTTGAGTTACAATCAGCTGGAGTAATAATGCATGCCTCTGCAAAAATTCATTCAAAATGACAAATTGCAACTTCATTCTCACCAGTGTTTGCTACAGAGCACAGGAGTGCCTGAGCAATAAGATACTAATGCTGGCCATACACTCCACGAAAAATCGTCCGAACGAACTTTCGAAAAACGAAAGTTCTTTCGTGAGTGCAAACGATAGTGCCATCATGTACTGGCCGATAAATCTTTCAGTTTACATATACCTAGTGCAGAAGGTTCGGACGGGAAACACATTAACCTTCCGATTTATCGTTCGGCAGAAAATTTCCAAACTTGTCCTTCGTTCAAGTGAGGTGGTAGGAGGAGTCCGTCCCAATGGGACACTGTATTCAGGCAGCGGGGACTCATCGTTAACAGAATACACTGATTGAATAAAAGTTCTCTAGCAGCCCCCAATCGACTTGAGTGGGAATGGCCATAGATGGATTGAAAGTGATCTGGTAAAACTGATTTATGGTTAGCTTTAATGCCCTGCGACATTGTGCCAGCACAACGTATGAAATGTCAGAAGAGATGCAAACAAATTATGAATCAAAGGCACTTGGCTACCTGGCTGGGTAATATTACAAAGGCGTCCTCAAATCATAAAAGTAAATATCAATCTTTAGTTTCTCTCTGATATTTGAGAACTACCTATAACTTAGTGATATTTAAAACTTTTCTTTAGTTTAATAACAGACCTGTTCTACTTACCTGCTCTGTGTAGAGGTTTTGCACAGAGCAGCCCGGATCCCCTTGTCTCCTGACCCTTCCCTCCCATTGAGTGCCTTCACAGCAAGCAGCTTGCTATAGGAAAGTGAGCCGCGGCTCGGCCCCACCCAATCTCTCATCAATGGCTCACTGACAGCAGCGGGGACCAATGACACCTGCTGCTGTATCTGGTAAACAATCAGCTTCTGGATTACCTTTTCAAAGGTTAACTGAAGTCAGAAGCCCATTGGTTGCTCCAGATTCTGCCTGCTCAAGCTTTTGATAATTACTCCCATTAATGTGCAATTACTACACATGTAATGTACCTTTCATAAACTCCTGGTGCAGAGCTTACACCAACTTCCATTCCGGAGGTGTGCATACACATCCTGAAAAGCTCTCATGTTTCTATTCCGATATTGACTTTATAGAATGGTAGTTTACTTCCCTCTGCAATAAATCCAACCACCCCACAAAACTTACATTACGCCTATTAACTTTCCTTCAAAAAACGTCTCATTATAAAATTCAATTATTTTGCATTTCGTAATTGAAACATGGCTCAGGGACTGATATTCGACATGCCCTAAAACCCATTTAAACATGGTTTAATTGGTGCAGGATAGGAATCCCGACAAGGTTATATAAGGTTGCTCACACTGCTATAACTGAACTATTCCAAGTTTGATTTAACAATTTCATTTAGACTATTGGGGTTTTCACAACCTCACATACCCACATTTAAAAATCACCTCTACAGAAGGAGAACCAGACAAGATCGTCAATATACAATCCACAGCACATCATCTCCCATATGAGCCTAGTAAGTTATTTAACAAGCTCTGCTCTCACACATGTACCCTCCCACCTACCCAAAGAGCACAGCAATTGTTGGATGTCTGCCATGCATTTATTGGTCAATAACATCCAATAATTAAGAAAAACTCTTATTAAAACAGTTTGCAGGGCCCAAAAGAATGTTGGCATAACATTTCACTTCCAGGTACCAATAGCCAGCCTCTTGCCTCAATTTATGTTAATGTGAGTCCCCATTCCCAAAAGGGAGCAGTTAAAGTGTACCATTCAAACACCACATGTACTGAGCTGGTTACCACATCAGAATTGGCCAAAAGCAAGGAAGAGTCCAGTTGAATCAATTTACAAAGCTTTACTTCAGAAACCGTATGGCAAACAATTCCACCAGCAGTTGATAGGATGATTTATGCCGCCCTGGAAAAGGTCCTGTCCATACAACAAGTTTCAGCCAGGTAATAGGACTTTTTCAGGCATTCTGGCAATACTTCACACTTCCATGGCTACATGACTGCTAATAGATTCAAATTTAAACTACAAATACTGTAGCTGCTGAATACAAGGACACTTACCTGTCCAGTGTTCCTGGAAAGCCAGCACCCGAATCCAACCCGACCCTCGGCTCTGGGTGCAGGCATCCTTACTAAGGGAAACAGGAATAGAAGTCTTCCGGCTTCACAGCCCGTTTCCTACTGCACATACGCAAGTCGCACTGTCTGAATGGTCCCCGCCGTCTTCTGGGACCTGTGCGTCTCCCAGAAGGCAGCAGGGGGCAGACATAGCCTAATTTGTTGCAGCGATCTTTCCCAGGAAGCAAAAGCAGATACCTGGATTTGACAGGTATTCGCCGCCCGCCCCCCGAAAGGTGCCAAATGTGGTATCGGGGGGGGGATCCGATCCACAGAAGTTCCTTTTATGGGTGGAACTCCGCTTTAAAAAGTCTGAGGGTTTAAATCTGAGCCACAAAATATATAAAAAATTATAAATCCAGGACATGCCAACAGAAAATACAAGAGCTTGATGCAAAGGCAGTATTATGCCTGTACACAATTAACCAGTCTTCACAGATAACTAGAACCCAAGCCTGGGCCTGACATTTTCCAGCTTCCAGGTTAACTGAATAAAGGCTTTTACCAAGTCATTGAGAACCATTACCGATGGGACGAAAACAGATGCCAGGACCATCATAAGGTAAAGCTGGTGTTCTATCGAGAAATGTCTCCCCTTAAAAAATGCCCCCGATGGATATGCACACGAGCAGTACCAAACGTCACTCATCTGATATGTTGATCAGTTTGCGCGACAGCAACACAAGGCAGATCGGAGGCATTATCCGACGCTATGCAAGCAGCGGTAGGAGAACGCATTTGTCAGATTCTGCCTCGCTGTTGCAGGGCAAGTTTTCCATGTGTTGCATAGGGGGTTTAGTGTGCTGATCTGCAGGTTGCAACACACAAAACCTGCTCTTCAACACACTGAATGCAAAATCTGACAATATTGATCACTGGAAATAATGCCCCCCTTGCAGACAGCTAAAAAGACAATTTGTGTCAGTGGGAACTTATCGGAGAGGCAATGGTCATAGCTCAAGGAGCCCTTAGCAGCCTCTGGATGAACCCTGGTTGAGAAAAACCCTGTTTTAGACCCAGCTTAGCTATTCAAGTAGATAATGGCTAGGCCCAGCAGGATGTTGTACATACCTTCCATAAAATGTCACAATACACCTGCCCCAGTAAGCCTCAAACCCCTCTACCCTGATGCACGTAGTGCGCTGGCTCTTAGAGGAGATGTGCAAAAATCTAAATACCCGAAGTGTGGTGAAGTGGGCTTTTTCTAGGTAGATTGTATATAGATTGTCCTGGCCAACACCCGCATGTGATACTGAACCTCCATGATTGAAAGAACTGAAAGCCAATGAATACAAGGGGTGGGTCAGGGACAGTCAGGTTGGGGAGGAAACAGCTAGATAAAGCTAGACATTCTCCAGCCAGGAAATGAAGCAGGCTCACTGACTTGTTGAAGATTCTAATACACACTGAGAAGCTCACAGTGTGCAATGAAATCAGAGTAAGCATTTGCAGTACAAGAGACAATCCTGAACCATGCAAGACTGAAGTAGGTGTCTAGAGATCAACCTAACCATGTACCTTTAAAGTGTTACCAAACCTAAAAAACATTGTGTCCCTGTGCCCCCCCCCCCCCCTTGAGTGAAGGGGGGGGGAGATTAGCGCTGTGCAGGGCTGCATCTTTTCTCCCCTTACTTTCTCTTCACATGAAATTCAAGCAGCAGGAGACATTGGCTCTTGCTGCCATCAAAGGAAGTGAGGGGCGGACCCAAGTCTATCAGTGTAAATCTATGGAAAGCAGCGCTTCATAACCCCATAACCAGTGGCTGGCTATGCAAGTCCTACAAAAGAGGAGGAGCCAAGATCGCCATTGGGGACCCCCAGAAGAGAAGGATCAAGACCACTGAGCAATACCACTGCACAGAGCAGGCAAGTATAACATGTTTGTTATTTTAATACAAAAAAAAAATAGTTTAGTAACACTAAGCCATCTATCATATGCAGGTTACATGCTGGCTCCTACTTCTGGGCGATTCCTGCCAGCCCGCCCTGTAAAGCCAGCTTTAGATTGCATACTAAACAGGTACAGTGGATCTAAGGGATTAATAGAACAGGATATAGGTTTCTTAGAGGGTAATTTAGGAATAATCTGATAAAGAAGAAAAAAAGTAATCTTATACAATCCAGGTAACTCCCAACTGAAAGTAACCCAAGTTCCTGCTATAAAGATTGTTCAAGCTATCTATCCATCAACCAGCAGAAGAAAACAAAATACTAAAGCTCCATTACATTTTTCGCACGATTCTCCCATTATTGATCAGAAAAATCACTTGTTTTTCAAAAAATAAAATAAAAAAATTCAACATGCCGGATTCCTCAAATTTGATTGCCGGACGAAAATCGGCTGTTGCTGCAGCCCACTAACTGTGCGAAATTTGTACGAAAATTCTTTGATACGATTTTCGAAAGAAAATTTCGCAATTTAAACCATGTGTGGCCGGCTTAACCCTCAGTAGTCATACCATATGACTGCAAATATCCTGCTATTATAGGACTTATTTTAATTTGGCCTTAATACTGTAAAAAGTAAACCATCCCATGATTTTACACCGTATATTACATCAGTACTAAAAAGAAAAACAGTTAAAAAGCCATCTTATTTAATGTCAATGGCTTTCCTCCTTCCACATCACAAAGGAATCCCGGAACAGGAAGATCAGACGGATAACACAAGGTTACACAGATTGCGGAAGTGCAGAACAAGACTGGATCGTCCCGTTCTCACAGTCAGGCACACTGGATGTCTGATGTGTCACATTCCTGTATAACAAAGGGGCGGCTGAGCTGGAAACCTGCTGCTTAGACTGGAAGTGATGTGGATATTCCAGAGGGCGTGCTCCAAGCACTTAAGGCGACGTTGGGAGAAAATCCTACAGTGTGTAATCAGCCAACATTTACAGGCCGATAATATCTGAACCAAACACCACTCCAGGCCTTGCAGATATATCGCAATGTGGAAGCTGCATCACCAATTGTGACAGTGGGTGCGGGGGAGAGGATTCCCCACACAGAGCACACGTTACACACTAAATACAGGTGTGACATGATCAGAGAGGTGAACTTAGCCTTTAACATGTGTCTAGTCCAGCCTGTGGATTGGGTGAATAATATTGAATAGTAAAAATGAGCCAGCTATTGGATGGTGAATTCATCCAATTGGCCGACAGGTTTCAACCCAACTTCTTAACTATAAAATTGATTGAAATATGTGTCTTGATCTGGGTGGTGCCAAAAAGGACATCAACTCAATCTGAGCCACCCATGACAACCTTAAAGTGGTTGTTATCCCTCAAAAAAAAACAACCCCTGCAAGACAAAGGCATAATGAGTATGCATAGCATACTAGCTCATTATGATTTACCTTAGATCGAAGCCCCTGCAGAGAGCGGTCCCCCCCCCCCCCCAGCATCTCTCCTGGGGGTTACTTCCAGGTATTGTGGCTCCGGCGCTGTGGTTAGCCGGAGCCACGATGATGTCACTCCGGCACATGCACACGGGACCTGCCGGTAACGGCACATAGGTGCCATTGCAGCAGTTTGCCCCAGTGCGCCGATGACTACATCGGCACATGCAGGGGACAGCTCCCAAACATGTAGGTTTAGGAGATATCTTATGCCTCGTTTCCACTGAGCGGATCAGTTCGGGTCGTTTAGAATGGAACGGGTTAGAATGGTTCCGGTCTATTCTGCTGAGCATTTCCACTGCAAATCGGACCATACAAGGTTTAGAAAAAATGCCTAGCATGTCCACCAGTGAGATGTATTGTAGGTCTGCCCTAACCGAACCGTTCTATTTTCAATGGCCCCACATCTGAAGCAGGACCCAGAATGGTCCGATACAGTTTGCTTTTATGGCACGCTTTCATAATGGAAACACCCAAAATAGTGTACCGTACCGAACCAAACCGCTCAGTAGAAACGAGGCATTAGGTAGCTACAGTTAAGCCTTAATATAGGCGTACCTGTAGCGCAAAGGGTTTACAACCACTTTAGGGGCGCTTTCACACCGATACGATTTTCCTGTGTTTTTCCCTTACGAGAAAAACACAAATCCTATGGGACTTTTCACACCACTGAGTTACAGGTGCAGCACAATTTTGAAAAGTCCTGCATGCTGCATCTATGGTGCACCAAAATGCAGCTTTCCATTGAAATTAATGAAAAGAGCTGCAAAAACCACTGCGATTTTGCATTCTTGATGCATTTAAGAAAATAAACAAAAATCACATGTCCATTTTTCACAGGGGCAGACAACTCAAATGAACAGCAAATGCATTTAAAACATAGCAAAATTGCGTTACTTGTCTTTACAGCGAGTTTGCTACAGAGCAGTGGGAAAAGTACCCTAAAGCAGGACCCTCTGCCCTGCGTATAACCGAGTTACAGGATTTTCTTGCCTAGGCAAGAATAGCACCCCTTGCCCCTCACCCATCCCAGGAAGCTACACGACCAAAGAAAAGAAATCACCGCTCCAGGTGAGACCTGTAGACGATCAAGGATAATTAGATTACCAGGTGCTGGCGATGCAAATAGCAATGATGATGAAGAAAAGAGGGAAGGACGGCCGCACTCCAAGGATTTTCAAACGAAAAAAGTTGTCTTTATTGTAAATCCAAAAACAACATGTACAGTCACAGCAATCACAGAAAACAGGACAGCCGACGTGTTTCGCACTCGATCAGTGCTTAGTCATGCTCCAAAGATGCTGCTTGCAGAACTCAGTGTAAAAGGGTCCATTGAGATGCATGGAGAGCATTTTAATAGCGCTATTTATAATGCTAAAACGCTGTAAAAACTCTTTAGTGTGAAAGGGGTCTTAAAGACTTGTTCACACATCCCGTAAACTAAATGCCCAGTTTTAGCATGCAAGCGTCTGTCAATTTTCAGCTGCAGCAACCCACCACGAGGGGGCAGTGTGATGTGCATTTCAACCCATCACATTAGTTTACCTTTTTTCTAACTTTATTTGAAGTGCACAAAGTGACACATCGCTCATGTCTCCGCACAGCGGCACGGTGCAGTACAAAACTACGTCTGCATTTTATCACAGCTCTACACAATACATCTCCAAGCTGTGTTGCAATGTGAATGGGGCACATGATGAACAACGTATTTACATGCTGTAGTGGGGACTGCAGTGCAGAAAAAGACCAAACACTGTTAACAAGCCCTCACACAATACCAATGTATAGGAGCATCTGGGGGATAAATCACCTGGCACTGAGGTAACGCCACCAACCTTGTCACAAAAGCATTTTATTTCATCAGCTTTTTTGAAACCAGAAAAAAAAAACCCTTCATTGCAGCCTCTGATTGAGGGCGCTACTGAGTGAGCCGATCTATTCACCACTTTATCCTAATGAGCATAGCAGGACGCTGGCCTCTTACTGTGGTGAGTGGAAAGCACACAATGTTCTCACCTTATAACCCTACTACAAACACCTATGGGGACCATCTACACCAGGGGTGACCAACCTTTTGAAGAGCGAGGGCCACTTAAGCAACTTAGTAACTAGTCGGGGGCCACGATGACAGGTCACAGCTACTCTATAGGCCCTCTGATCCACCCAGATGGAAGGGGACAAACTCGCTTCTGTTTTGCGGATTGGAGGTAGGCGGACGTAAACGGACATTCTGTCGCTCTATAGAGGTGATTTGAGGGCCACATTTGGTCAGGATAATCATGTGAAAAGGGCCCAAGACTGCTTTCTAACTGATATGCTGCAGTTTACCCACACTGTGGGTGCAGCGTAGTGCACCTGTATCCTACGGGTTAGCTGAACTTTGCCATAGACTCTGCTTGTGCAAAAGCCGGCGCTGTAGAGGAAGCATCGGTTTATGGGGCTCTGCTCCACAGCCGCTTTCTTCCTCTACCACCAGCTTCATTCACAACACTGATGCTGTGGTATGGCGGGTCGGCAACCTGCGATCTGGGCTTGCCAACCCGCCATTCCAGGGCAGGAGGTCGCGGGCCACATCAGGGGGCTGCGCGGGCCACCCCTGATCTACACACACACGCCCCACCCATCACATTTCCCTTACAGGTCTCATGATTTAACAAGCGATCTGATTGGTCACAACAGGCAATGGTTCCTCTGTAGCTGAAGGTTTCATTGGACAGCTTTGTGTATTTTACAGAACCAAAAAAATTATTGCCTGGACTTCAGCAAAATCTTTAATTAAAAAAAAAAAAGTGTACAGTCAGGAGCCGTCTGTAAGGAAAAAATACAGAGGTGGGAGATACACCCACGTTGGTGTGGATTGGGAGGGGGAAGTGTATGGAGATCTATAGTCCCCCTACAAATCTACACATAGTGCTAACAGTACAAGGGGGAGCCCTCGCCAGAGATTGTTTTTTGCCAAGATACTTTAAATAAAGTTTTATTGAAGTGGGACGGATAGGAGATCCTCCAAAACTGTATGCCAGTCCTCACACATCACATAGGATCATTGTCCTCAGATATGTGGAATCACACCCAGACATAAAAGATCTGGAGGTCACACACCATGATAAGGATCTGTATCTACATAACAGTGATATTCAGTACAATGAGATTCACAGAGGCCCCCCCAAAAAAAGAGATAAGGATCCTTATAAGACTAAAGCCCAATGACTACCCTCTATTTTTCCCCCTCCATGTATGTATGTATCTGATACGTGTGTCGTCCCGCCCCCTCCGTGTATTATATTTGATGTGTGTGTGCCCCCCCCCCTGTGTATTATATTTGGTGTGTGTGTGTGTCCCCTCCGTGTATATATTTGACATGTGTCCCCCCCCCTCCATGTATTATATTTGGTATGTCTCCCCCCCCTTCATCTATCATATTTGATATGTGTTCCCCCCTCAATGTGTGTATGTATGTATTTGATGTGCGTCGCTCCCCCCCTTCATGTATTATATTTGATATGTGTGCCCCCCCCTTCATGTATTATATTTGATATGTGTGCCCCCCCCTTCATGTATGTATTTGATGTGTGCCCCCCCCTTCATGTATGTATTTGATGTGTGCCCCCCCCTTCATGTATGTATTTGATGTGTGCCCCCCCCTTCATGTATTATATTTGATATGCGTCTCCCCCCCCTTCATGTATTATATTTGATATGTGTCTCCCCCCCCCTTCATGTATTATATTTGATATGTGTCTCCCCCCCCCTTCATGTATTATATTTGATATGTGTCTCCCCCCCCCCCTTCATGTATTATATTTGATATGTGTCTCCCCCCCCCCTTCATGTATTATATTTGATATGTGTCTCCCCCCCCTTCATGTATTATATTTGATATGTGTCTCCCCCCCCTTCATGTATTATATTTGATATGTGTCTCCCCCCCCCTTCATGTATTATATTTGATATGTGTCCCCCCCCCTTCATGTATTATATTTGATATGTGTCCCCCCCCCTTCATGTATGTATTTGATATGTGTCTCCCCCCCCTTCATGTATGTATTTGATATGTGTCTCCCCCCCCTTCATGTATGTATTTGATATGTGTCTCCCCCCCTTCATGTATGTATTTGATATGTGTCTCCCCCCCTTCATGTATGTATTTGATATGTGTCTCCCCCCCCTTCATGTATGTATTTGATATGTGTCTCCCCCCCCTTCATGTATGTATTTGATATGTGCCCCCCCCTCCATATATTGTATTTGATATGTGTGTCCCCCCCTCCATATATTTGATATGTGTGTCCCCCCCTCCATATATTTGATGTGTCTCCCCCCCAGATCCCTGAGTTGGGTGTCAGGCCCAGGCCACTCACCCATTAGAATTCGCATCTGTTTCTTTCCGAAGAGCCGGGAGAAGAGGGAGGAGATGGTGAGGCCCATGGTGGCGGCTCGCTGCTCTCAGTCCGCTCTGTGCTGTGCTCTGAGCCCGGCGGATACTCGTCTCTCTGCCACGTCACGCTCAGCCCGGCAGCGCTTCCAACGCGGACCAAATGACGTCACGAGCGCCACATCCCGAGCTGCACCGGAAGTGGGGGAAGGGAGGGGCGCGGTCAGCTCCACGTGACGTCGGGTCACCCCGTGGGCGTTGCAAATAGATTTGGGCGCGCTACGGTGCGGTGCGAAGGAGGCTGGGCATTTGGAGCGTAAGATTACCACGCCCAGCCCAGGCTAGGCTGGGAGGGGTACCATTGCGCGTGCGCCCGCTCATACCTGCAGCCGTTTGACCTGTGGGAATGGGAGACTATGCAGTACGGGCATGCGCAGTACACGTCACTGACACCCTGTCACCTCCTCACACTTCAATATAAGATGTCTTCTCAGAACTTCCTGCACTCTGCAATACAGAAGGAAATCAGTTTTTTTTTTTTTTTTTTTAAATCGTGGAAACAAGTTTATAGCCCGGTTATTGCAGCTCTTTAACTATTTACATATCATTAGGACACGTTCACACCCGCTTTTCTGGCCTATAGTAAGCAGATGGGAGAAAATCAGCGGGGCCCAGGGATTGGTTTGAGGAGGAAATCCCACTAAAAGCATATGCTGATAATAATAATATATTCTGATTAAAAACATTGACAAACCCTCCCAGATTTTAAGCACAAATTAAACTCAGCGATTCTACACATTACCCCCCCCCCCCCCCTCTAGGGTGATCAAAAATCAGCTTGTGCTGTAACGAATAACAGCACAGTGATTGGACACGAGAGGCAGGATTTATGATTTCTCCATTTATTATCGCAAAAAAGTAAAAAATATTGTTTTTTAATAGTCGCTCTTTTTTGCTTTGCTTTGCTTTTTTGCTTATAGCGCAAAAACATAAAAACCGCAGAGGTGATCAAATACCATCAAAAGAAATCTCTATTTGCGGGAGAAAAAAAAAGGCGTACATTTTGTTTGGGTACAACGTCGCACAACCGCGCAATTGTCAGTGGCGTATCGCAAAATATGGCACGGTCATTACCAGGGGAAAATCTTCCGGTCTGTAAGTGGTTAACTTGTGTGCTCCAAAATTCTTTTTTTTTCCTGAACATTGGTGCCTGATCAACATCTGCGCGAATATCGCGTTCAATTAAAAAATTGCGACGGCCTACATTTTATTTGCCAGGGCCTCTGCTTTCAGAAAATATATCATGTTTTGGGGGTTCTAATCAACATCCAACCGTTGATCCCCGCTGAGCCGGCAGATGACAGGGCAGTCCCCGCACACTGTGCTGGGATGGCCCTGTCTTTTCTCCTCTCTCCCTATGGGGGGATCGGATGAACACAAACTGTATTCTAACCGATCCGCAGACGGAAGAAAAAATAGGGTTTTCTTTCGTCTGCAGAATTGTAGAGGCAGAAGAGATCGGGTGTCAGCGGATGTTCACTGGGGGCCACAAAAGAAATATATACAGTATATCAAATAACACACCCCTTCCTTTTATGAAAGTGCGGTAAAATACCGCTATTCTGTTCTCAGGCATTCTCAGGGGAGATCGCTCTCCTCTGAGTGCCTGTTTATGAAACTTTGTAAATCGCTTCTCATGTTGAGATGAGGAGCGATCTACAAATGGCTGGAAACTCCTGAGCACTGCTTCTCTCACTGTAATCTCGCGTGATTTAGCAGGATTTCAGTATGAGGAAGTGAAAAATACACATTGAACACGAAATCAGCACACATTACACACCACATATTAATAAAGTTGCATTCCCACCAAACAATATACATTAACCTAATTATTAAAAAAACATTGTTTTTTTATCTACATTTAATTATACGTTTACTATGTTATTTATTCTGAAATATCAATAAAATCTTTTAAACGAAAAAACATTGTTTTTAATCAATATTTAAAGCTCATACATATGCCTATTTAAATGTGAATGGTGTATAGTAAATTAATGGAATCCCACATATGTAATGCACCATGCATATGCTATACACCATTCATATAAATGAAAAATACATTTATGATAATTTTTTTTTTTTTTTACTAAAGTATACAAATATAAACCCTTTATAACTGTAATAGAACAGTCCATGGGCAAAACCATATTTTAGGGTTTACATTTTTTTTTTTTTACTAATAAATTAAAAATGATATATAAATTACTTTAATAATAGCATTTTAATGCAAGTAGAATTTATATATATATATATATATATATATATATATATACACACACACACACACATACATATATATATATATATATATATATATATATATATATATACACACACTATAAATCTCTAACCTGCTCATTTCGGGGTTGTGTAATGGTGGTGAAGATGTGTTCTGACTGTATGGCTGCTTGTGTGTGAAGCATGGAAGTCAAAAGACTTCATTCTTCCTCCACAATACTCAGCCAGCTTCGTGCTTCTCTCTCTGATTCTCCACCTCTGAGATGGTGAATCAGAAAGTGAGAATTCTGTCACAGATCGCCAGTGAGTTGCCGAGATCGCACCTTCATAAACTGGCCGTTTCTGTGACAGTCAGTTACAGATTCTCACTGTGCTGAGATAATCAGTGGAGAACATGTTCTCATCTGATTACCTCAGTTTCATAAACTGTTTATGACCTGAGAACAGCGGTGAGAGTCAGGATCGCCGCTGATCTCACTTTCATAAAAGGACACCTTAATGTTTTTATTTTCACTTGAAATCTATTCAATATTAGTGCTACACTTTTTTCTACAACATTTATAGCAATTTGGATCTTTGTTGTGTCAGCTGCTTTATTCACTTATTATTAGATAGCGCGGTATTTTTTCTTTTGTAAATTATATATCAAACCCCTGAAATGTATAGAAATAACATTTGGAATTTGTCTTGAGCGTTGGTCAGGTCGGATGCAATTCTAAACCTTACTAATCATCACTTTATCATTATTTTTGCAGATCATGTTGCTTACCGGAAGAGGTTGAGGTCCAAAACACCACTGAAAGATGAATCTGTGCTAACCGAGGAACAGAGAATTGTGTCAGCAAGAAGACAGATTCATAGTAGGCAGCAAGAGGAAGAGCGAATCGGATCTCCAGTGGTTCCAGGCATTGCAGAGACCACATCAGATCGTGGCTCTTAACAAGAGGGGGAGGGAACCGGATCTCCAATGGTTTCCGGTCACTGCAGAGACCCCCAATGACCAGATAACCCCTCCCACTGAAGCGCCAATGGAGACGGATATAAAATGGGCCATCAAGTCTGACCCAGAAGCTGGTGGAGCTGGACAATGGAGGCAAGTGTCTTACATAAGTCAGTCTTTTCTCCCACCTTTACCATTGCAGAGTAAAAGTGATGGTTTTGGTTGGCTGGAGAAATCATTTACAGTTGATTGCCATTAAGAATCTCTTAATATAATTTCTCTCTTCTCTTATACAGGGTCACCTATTCACATTGCACCGAAAACGACCAACCATGGAAACTGTCTTATATTAATAGCAGATGGAGGTAAGTGTCTTACCATTTCAGAGTAAAAGTGATTGATTTTATTAGCTGGAGAAGTTATTTTCAGCTTATTTTCTTAAAGCTAGGGGTTGACCCTAAAACAACTCTGTCCCGTCCCGTCCCATCCCATCCAACATACTGGCATCAGGGCCAGTATGCTGTTCTTTTTTTTTTTTAATTGCTCTACTTATTGTGTAATGGATAATTTTATTTTCTCCCTACCGCGGGGAATGGCGCTGCTATGGCGTGTTTCACACCTTCCGAAAATAGCCAGACTAGGACTCGGCTATATACGGCACCTGCACAGTCAGCTCCTAGGTCTGTGCGCAATCGCCATATAGCGCCGGGAAGAGCCGAGTCCTAGTCACTGGGGTGGAATAAGTATGTGAATGATTGATGGACAGATGGAAATATAAATAATATAGTGAGAGATAACAGAGTAAGATGGAAGACTAGAGGAGGAAAAAGGCAAGTGGGGAGACAAACATGAACCTAATAGGGAAACATGGCCAGACATAGGACAAATGCACAGAAGTTGTGTCTAATGAATGAGGGGTAGAGAAAGGAAGCGCCAACTAAAAGGAGTATTAAAGAGGTTCTTTTAATGACACATTGTACAAAACACACTTACACGAAGGTAAGGAAAGAAGGCTCATCTGTAACATCCTGTAGTCCTCGTCCTGGATCCATGGGCTGCTTAGAAGACGAGATAGCAGAATGTTTTGAGTCTTCAGGCTTGTCCTGTGGCCATCAGGATGAGGCCTGTTCCATCCTCACGGGTCACGTGACAGGTCACGTGGTTACTTCCGAGGAACACTTCCAAGAGGAGGGTCAGACAGGGAGGACAAAGGCTGATTGGGCTATGCGCTCGGAGCCACTGCTCCTTCAATAGGCCAATTGAAGGAGCAGTGGCTCCGAGTGTGTAGCCCAGGACAAGCCTGAAGACTCAACACATTCTGCCATCTTTACTTCTAAGCAGCCCATGGATCCAGGACGAGGACTACAGGATGTTACAGATGAGCCTTCTTTCCTTACCTTCTTGTAAGTGTGTTTTGTACAATGTGTCATTAAAAGAACCTCTATAATACTGCACTTAGGTGGCACGTCCTGTCTCTACCCCTCTTTTGTTTACCACAGAGTCAGCTCTCTGAGGACAGCAGCCGCCATTGAACAACAAATCACCTGCATTTTTAACCATTGAACTGCCTGTTACTATTACTTCTAATGGAATAATCACCATACCCCTACCATATATGTACTTTGTATCTGCGCTGACAGTTACCTTTCCTATTCTAATGAATGGATGGGGTGATGCAAGACAAAGCCCATGTACATGGGACGACAAGACAAAGGTGAACATCTGGACTTTTGGAAGGTAAACTATGAGGCTGTAAGCCAGGACTGCCCAACCTTTTGAAGAGCAAGAGCCACTTAAGCGACTCAGTAACCGGTCGCCAGCCACAATGAGCGGAGCGTCCACTCGGCTCTATAGAGTCCTCTCTACTCTCAGCACACCAAACTTGCAGGTAATAGAAGTCTATAGCTCAGTTCAGGTAACCCACAGGTGCACTTCTCTGAACCTGTGGATCAGTTTGAAAGAAGCCCAGTAACTGGGGGCTGAAGAACAGATATGCCCATATATACACTGGGATTTTAGTAATAAACTTACCTTTAATAAATAGTATTCTATTTTATTCCATCCCAGAGTAGGAGGTCGCAGGCCACATGAGAGGACTCCGCGGGCCACCACTGGCTGAGCACCCCTGATGTAGGCTCTCACCAGGAAGTGCACTGATATTTTTCTAGAAGAATTTAAGACGCATGGTATAATTTCAGGATACTGCCTAGACTCACTTAAAGCTGATTTCCGGATATGGTGTGTATTGGACAGTTACAGTGGTCCAGCTTGGAATATTAGAAGTATGCACATTCCATACCTGCAATGACTGAATCACGGTAGCAGTTGCCACTACTATAGTGATTGCCACAGCCTTCTAGGTGCCATGCGAACACTTATGTCGATACCCGATATGTACCTTGTTCACTTCATTCTTTGTTTTTGCATGACTTGCCACATTGAAAAAAAAAAAAAAAATTAAACATGTTTCCTGGAACCCTGTCTTCATTAACAAATCCATGGTAACCGACAGGAAGGGTTATAGTCATTTAGGAATAAACATCACTGCCCCGATTCAAAGACATCGGCGCATATATATATATATGCCGCCGTAGCGTATCTCTTTTACGCTACGCCGGCGCAGCGCAGGTAGGTAGGTAGGTAGGTAGGTAGGTAGGTAGGTAGGCATGGCATTCACAAAACAAATGCTCCCAACTCTGCGTCGGCGTAGCGTATATTTGTAGGCGTAAGCCAGCGTAAGTGGAAGTAGGTGGAAGTGGGCGTGATCCATGCTAATGAAGCGTGACCCCATGCAAATGATGTGCCGGGCGACAGACAAGTACTTAAAATGAACATACCTTTTCATGGGTTGCGCCTCATTTATGGGAAATAACTTTACGTCGAACCTAAAACTTGCGCAAACCGCTTAAATCATGCGCCGGGCGCAAGTACGTTTGTGAATCGGCGCATCTCCCTCATTTGCATACAGTGCGGAAAATAAGTATTTGAACACCCTGCTATTTTGCAAGTTCTCCCACTTGGAAATCATGGAGGGGTCTGAAATTGTCATCGTAGGTGCATGTCCACTGTGAGAGACATAATCCAAAAAAAAAAAAAATCCAGAAATCACAATTTATGATTTTTTAACTATTTATTTGTATGATACAGCTGCAAAGAAGTATTTGAACACCTGTCTATCAGCTAGAATTCCGACCCTCAAAGACCTGTTAGTCTGCCTTTAAAATGTCCACCTCCACTCCATTTATTATCCTAAATTAGATGCACCTGTTTTAGGTCATTAGCTGCATAAAGACACCTGTCCACCCCATACAATCAGTAAGAATCTAACTACTAACATGGCCAAGACCAAAGAGCTGTCCAAAGACACTAGAGACAAAATTGTACACCTCCACAAGGCTGGAAAGGGCTACGGGGGAATTGAAAACCAGCTTGGTGAAAAAAGGTCCACTGTTGGAGCAATCATTAGAAAATGGAAGAAGCTAAACATGACTGTCAATCTCCCTCGGACTGGGGCTCCATGCAAAATCTCACCTCGTGGGGTCTCAATGATCCTAAGAAAGGTGAGAAATCAGCCCAGGGCTACACGGGAGGAGCTGGTCAATGACCTGAAAAGAGCTGGGACCACCGTTTCCAAGGTTACTGAATACACTAAGACGTCATGGTTTGAAATCATGCATGGCACGGAAGGTTCCCCTGCTTAAACCAGCACATGTCAAGGCCCGTCTTAAGTTTGCCAATGACCGTTTGGATGATCCAGAGGAGTCATGAGAGAAAGTCATGTGGTCAGATGAGACCAAAATATAACTTTTCGGTCATAATTCCACTAACCGTGTTTGGAGGAAGAAGAATGATGAGTACCATCCCAAGAACACCATCCCTACTGTGAAGCATGGGGGTGGTAGCATCATGCTTTGGGGGTGTTTTTCTGCACATGGGACAGGGCGACTGCACTGTATTAAGGAGAGGATGACCGGGGCCATGTATTGCGAGATTTTGGGCAACAACCTCCTTCCCTCAGTTAGAGCTTTGAAGATGGGTCGAGGCTGGGTCTTCCAACATGACAATGACCCGAAGCACACAGCCAGGATAACCAAGGAGTGGCTCTGTAAGAAGCATATCAAGGTTCTGGCGTGGCCTAGCCAGTCTCCAGACCTAAACCCAATAGAGAATCTTTGGAGGGAGCTCAAACTCTGTTTCTCAGCGACAGCCCAGAAACCTGACTGATCTAGAGAAGATCTGTGTGGAGGAGTGGGCCAAAATCCCTCCTCCAGTGTGTGCAAACCTGGTGAAAAACTACAAGAAACGTTTGACCTCTGTAATTGCAAAAAAAGGCTACTGTACCAAATATTAACATTGATTTTCTCAGGTGTTCAAATACTTATTTTCAGCTGTATCATACAAATAAATAGTTAAAAAAATCATACATTGAGATTTCTGGATTTTTTTTTTTGATTGTCTCTCACAGTGGACATGCACCTACGATAACAATTTCAGACCCCTCCATGATTTCCAAGTGGGAGAACTTGCAAAATAGCAGGGTGTTCAAATACTTATTTTCCGCACTGTATATGAATAGAAAAAGTGGGAAAGCCACATGCGTCCAGCGTAAATATGCGCCCACTCTACGCCGGCGGGATGAAGACCGTTTTTAGGCGTATCTGTACGGCGCACAGATACGACGGTGCATATTAGTACTTACGCGGCGTATCTGGTGATACGTCGACGTAAGTGCTTTGTGAATCCGGGTACACTTGTTTAATACATTTTGGCAGTGGTCCCCCCAAACCTGAAAATTATTTTAAGGGTAAAAAGGTTGGTCTAAAGGTTCTGCAATAATAAGGGTGGAATTATGGAAAGGAAATAACAAAAAAATAAATAACAAAATAGAGAGAAGACGAAGCCGATTGATGTCCAACAAGCTTCGGTCCTGCCACATATGGATTTATCCGTGATTTGTCAGCAGAACTGCAGTGAGAAATGTGTACATTATCAAAAAACTGACACAACTACCCAGCCATCAGAAAGGTCACATGGTAATCACAAAAGTCTTCTGTACGTTTGCCATGAACCAGACTCCACAACCAACACTGTATACAAAGTGATGTCTTTATTCAGTATTATAAAAATACACATTCTTAAATGAGTGGCCATGTTAGATTCAGTGCATGGAACATGCGTATTAGGAGAGTATTGTACAGTGTTTTAGCAGACAGTGAAAAATGAGTTCTGTAACAAGGCTATTTGCACATAGAAAAATCATAAGATGCCCCATAATATACATGTACTTTCAATACACTAAGGAATGCAAACATTCAGGTTATGTGATAAATAAAATATACATTTGTTAGGAAATTCTGGCTAGAAGCAGCGAATTTGCATAAAAATTGTCAGAATATTAAAATACAAATGACTTTTAAAAACAAGGTAATGCATACCATTCTAAGGCTTTATTTAATGCAAATGACAAGTGGATTGGTACGGAGTGGAGAATGCTTTGCTGTAACAATTACTGGAATCTGGAAAGGAGTAAAAATGTTGCATCAGCCAACACTGAAACTGGTCAAAGACCTGTAATGAGGCCACCTTTTCATGGCCTGGGTCAATTCCCGGTCCATTAGTACAAGGAAGTCATTTTTGTAGCCTGAGCCAATGCCAAGGTTAAAGAGACCATCAGTGGGTGGAAGGAGGACATTGCTGCAGATATTAAGTTCCCAGCTACTACGGATACCTGTACATATGTGCAGCAGCCTCTTAACCCTTCCTGTCATGACAATTTCTCAGTCCTTCTTTAGGACTATGGAGGGGACAGGGAGAGGTGCACAGGCTTCACCCCCATTATGAAATTATGTATTTTTTCTACCCTTCCTGCCTTGTGGTGATTCCTATTGGCCATTGAGGGTGCCTATCAGAAAGATGGTCCAAGAGGAATATGTGGAGGTGGGGCTTAGTGAAATGCCTCCCATAAATGCCCGTCAGGACAGTCTGACCTTCAGTCCTGGCAGAAAGGATGCTACAGGTATATGCAGGAACCTCTAAGTACCCATGTTTCATAATGGCAGCGGTTTGCCCTCTCCTTCCCACGACAGATTTCCTTTAACTGCCGCCAACACTGCTATTCCGGTTTGTGGCAACACCAGCATTTAAATAGACTGTCGGTCGCTAGAGCATCGGATAACTTTTCTGACACATCACTCAATCCACGTCAGTGGATCCGCCGCTCAGTATGGGATCTCCTCACTGATCCCCACTAAGCAGGCGGATAACAGGTCCATGTCCGCTCCGCTGATGTAGAGCGGACACGGACACTGCCTGCTGTCCTCTATCAGCTGTAGGATTGAAACGGACCACCTGTCAATTTCCATCTGTCTATCGATTTGATTGACAAATGAGAAACAGATTCCTATTTGTCTGTTATTAGTGGACAAGATTGGATCAGATGTTGGCGGGTGTCAATGGACACGTCCGTTGAAATCCGCCGCTCCCTAGAGAGCATTGGATGGCCCAATCATGTCCGCCTGCAAAACTGACAGGGTCGGTCAGTGTAAAAAGGAGCCTTAAAGTGATACTAAAAGTTTTTTTTTTAATTCGAAACATGTCATACATACCTGATCTGTGCAGTGGTTTTGAACAGAGCAGCCCAGATCCTCCCCTTCTTGGGTCCCTCACCAGGCTCTTGGCCTCTCCCTCCTGCAGGGTACCCCCTCCAGAAGCAGCTTACAATGGGGGCATCCAAGAAGGGTCTTTCCCGAGCCGCAGTTCTGCGTGGCCATTCACACACACCGTTCTGCCCTGCCCTTCTCTCGCTGGCTGTGATTGACATTTGCACCCGCTGCTGTCTCAGCCAATAGGGAGGGAGAGTCCCCAATGAGAAGAGGCTCTTGTGCACATCGCAGAATCGAGATGGAGCTCAGATACGTATTAAGGGCTGCTGCTGCACAGAGGTTTTTTAACTTCATGCATGGAGGTAAAAAACCTTGGGCCTTTAGAACCACTTTAAATATTACAGTCCAGCCCAATAGTACCATGTATCACCAGGGGCCAAACTAAAAGTAACTCTATATTTTACAAAATACAGAATATAACAGACCTGCACAAAAAAATATCAATTATTGCCAAAATGCCAGACAAAACATTAACAAATTTGTGGCATTACATTTTTGCCACACGTGCAAATTTTCTTACAGAGATATTTAAAATAAATGACGAAAAAGGGATTTACGCAGGATTGAATAAATACATATACATTAAGGCTGAATTCACACTATAGCGTGGCGTATTGTACCGTGATTTGCCGCGCCAAATTGCAGCGTATTGCAGATTTCAGGCTGCAATAGTGTCAGGCGTAAAAACGCCTAGGTGTGAATGCAGCCTAAGGGAGGTATTTATTTTGTGGCTCAGGGTTGTTCAATAAAGCTGCATGTTGTGGTTTTGTTTGTCTATTTATTAGAACTGCAATAATTTGTATTCATTCACATGACTGATTTGGGGGTACAGCATCAAGAATCAGCGCTTTTCTGCAAAGTATTGACAGGGTGTTTGTGATCAGCCACCAGCAGCCAATCAATGACAGGTGCCATAGCTCTTCCCATGTAACTGCACATCTGAGCAGTGGCATACTACTAAGGGCAAATGAGATGCGCCCATCAACCTGTCATTGATTTATAAAGGCTACTGCTGACCACCACAGAGAAGTGCCGATTCTTCACCGCGTATGGCCAAATCTGGTTGTGTGATTGAAACCTTATTAAAAAAAAAAAAAAATCCCTTTTGTCCTGTGCTAAAACCTAAAAGGTGCCAAATGTTTTTTTTCTGTAAATGGGTGCTGAACACTATCATGCACTCCTGTGAAATGGGAAGCATTGAGTTATACATCAGCAGCTCTCCTAGGTTAGGTGGCATGGTACTACCGATCCAATCACGGCAAAAAGATAAACAACCTCTGGATTCATTTTAGCTTCCCATATTTCCAACACTTCTGAGTATTTGACCTGAGCATGCCGATCTGTGCAAGACAGAAACGCGTCGGGTAAAGGAGGATCTCATTTGTTGTGTTTTGAATGTGGTGACACTGTACACAGATTTGTAATCATTTAATTTCTACTTTTTTATTTTTAAATACTATGTTTATACTTTTTTCTAAGCAACTTAAATATTTAAATATTTTTAAGATTTACATAAGTGCCTTTAAAGTCCACCTTAGGGGTAAATGTTCTTTTGTTCAGACTTTTTGGATGTGGCACTACATGAGGATATAAAATCACCGATACAGGGAGCATGGAATTCACAAAGCAAATGCTCCAAACGTTGCGCCGGCATAATGTAAATTCGTCGGCGAAAGCCGGCCTAAGTCAAAGTAGGTAGAAGTGGGCGTGATACATTTAAATGAAGCGCGACCCCATGCAAATGATGGGCTGAGCTTCAGACAAGTACTTAAAACGAACTGCGCATGCATTGTGCCTTGGACGCATCCCAGTGCGCATGCTCACAATCACGTCGAAACAACTGCCTAAGAAACGTTGAATCACTGCCTACGACGTGAACGCAACCTACGCCCAGACCTATTCACGTACAACGTAAAATTCAACGGCATTCGTTCCCTGGTCCATACCTTTGCATGAGTTGCGCCTCCAATATGGGGAATACATTTTAAGCCGGACATACGACTTACGCAAACCGCGTATATTATGCCCCGGGCGCAAGTACGTTCGTGAATCGCCGTATTTGACTAATTTGCATAGAAAATCAATATGAGTGCCACATGCGTCCAGCGTAAATATGCGCCCACTATAGAAAGTTAAGAAAGTTAGAAAGTTATAAGAACGTTACGCCGGGCGGCTGAAGACTATTTTTCGACGTATCTTGCTTTGTGGGTCGGCACATAGATACGGCGGCGCACATTTGTACTTACGTCAGCGTACCTGGAGATACGCCGGCGTAAGTGCTTAAGTGCTTTGTGAATCCGGGCAAAAATGTCTAGAAAAGTCTATCCTATGAGATTTCTCTACTGAAGCACTTTGCAGTAAACCGGTAGTTAGTGAAGAGTTTTATTGTTCTTAAAGTAATAAAGAATGACTATGTTAACTTAGACATTTCTTAGGGTCTGTTCACATCATATCCATTAAACTGCATTTTTCTGTGCCAAGCCCAACATGTATGGCCTGGGCAGGACACATAGAAAACAATTGTTTTCAATGTGTCCTGTTCACACTATGCTTGTGTGATGGTTTGCAGGAAAATGCAGCACAACAGACATGGTGTGAATGAGCCCTTAGCCCTAGTTTGCAATTGCTAGTCAGAGAATCTGTGATGTATTTTCCAATATGTAAGCTAAAGTCTGTTGAATTCTTGTCTAAAGCTACAACCAGAAAAAAAAAACACACAGTACATTCCTGCAATACATCAACATTGCCTTGTGTTTTATTCCTTTACGACAACCCAACACATGTGCAGCGACAAAAGGGTGGGCTTTAACACCCCCATGTCGCACATATGAACTGCTGGACGGCCAATGCTTATGTGCTACGCTCAAAGACAGCTCTCGGTCAGTGGTAACGATCAGTCAACAGCAGGACCAGCTTCTGACCACTGTGCCTAAACCCCCAAGAAACTTCCCTCACACTGTGTGTAGGAAAAAAACATGTAAAACAAGTAAAAAAAAAAAAAAGCAATTTTTTTATGCTACAGGAACATAATAAATAATGCTGGGACAAGCTCTAAAAAATAAGAGGGAGGTTTGGGGTCATACCTTCACAAAACCCTTATAAGAGCTTCATGAAAGTTTCCTGACGCTATTTATTGCAGGCAGTTATATAGTGGCAACAATTTATACAGCACTTTACATATAGTAAATTCTCATCAGTCCCTGCCATCAAGGTACTTACAATCTAAGGTCCCTATCCCACATACACACCCATACTAGGGCAAATTTAGATGGGAGCCAATTACCTAGCAGCATGTATAAAGGTGGAAAGGGAAGTACCCAGAGAAAACCCAATTATACACATGAAAACTCTATGAACATAGTGTTCTGGTTGGGATTCAAACCAAAACCCCAGTGCTGCAAAGCAAACATTCTAAGTTAGCATTGTGCTCTTCACAGACTCTTTGTAAATGCTTGTTAAATATGTTTCTTTTCTGATTAGGTTTTACAAACCAAGAAAAAAAAAAAGCTTGAGTATACAAAAATTGTCAGTAAAGTACTATCTTACCAAACAGACAACTGAAATACAAAATAATGTTAAAAACTTTAATAGTTAGAGACAACTTTACAATCTTTTTACAGGAATATAATCGATAGGTCATTCTTTGTTCATTAGCAAGTGGCTCTTTGGAACCTTTAGTAGAATACATTGGGGTTGATTTACTAAAACTGCAGAGGTCGAAACTGGTGCAGATATGCATAGAAACCAATCAGCTTCCAGATTTTATTGCCAAAGCCTAATTGAACATGCTCAAGTTAGAAACCGATTGGCTATCACACAGATCTGCACCATATTTTACACTCGTCAGCTTTAGTAAATCAACCTCAATGTGTTTCTTAAACCTGAACATAAGTCTATCTCTATCTCTGACACTGATCCAAAGCAAAGGGGCTTCTTATTAAAAATGATGTCACAGTTGCAGAAACCCACAGTAGCTCCTCTGAATTCACTTAACTGCAAAACAGGATTGGAAAGAGTTGATACATTTATAAAATAACTGGAGCTACACAACGGGCCTATGATCTGATCATTATGGAGCCTTTGTAGTAGCCAGGGCTGTGGAGTTGGAGTCAGAGTCGAGGAGTCGGAGGAAATTTTGGGTACCTGGAGTCAGAAAACAATGCACCGACTCCAACTCCTACTAAATTTAGTTTGGAATTAAAAAAAAAAGCAAGTTTTAATGGAACATTTATCTACCGACTCCACAGCCCTGGTAGTATAATATAAAAGGAGACACCATCATAGAAAAAAAACAAATTTAACATACTCTGTGCAGTATATGTGTACATATAAAAATACCTTAATCAAGCCCAAACAGATCACTGATTGTTTATGTGTTACAGGTCTGCTCAAAGCATCACATGTGAAATAATTGTGCTTCTTTTACACTGTGTCCAATGAACAGCTATGCAAGCACCTGGGAGCTGGAAAACATGACCTGTTACTGGTTTTGGACAGAAGAGGCGACAGTCCCATGTGGCAGTTTCATACAGAACTGAGTGACGCTCTTGATGAGGCAGTGAGACAGACTAGGGTACCTTGATCAGGGCTATCTGCAGTGGGATCTGTCCCTCTTCTCCCTTCTGCATAGCCTACATAGGAATACTCAACACTCATGATTATTTATAGCTAAATCGGGATGCACCTGCACATTCAACTACCCATTGGATGTTTAAGGGCATTTTTAGATGCATTGTGTAATAAATAAAATTTGAAATCGGGCTGACAGTAGGAGTGTCTATATTTACTCCAGGACAGGTTGATTTGTGCATAAAGGAAAATCTGTAGTCTCCTATCTCAGAACAGGTTGTATTGCATGCTATGGGGCTGAGTGGTCAAAGTGCAGACAGCACACATAAAATTACACAAAGCTCAGGCATGCGTCAGAAGACAGTGATGAGACAGAACTGCATAGATCAGTGGTTCTCAACCTTTCTAGTGCCGTGACCCCTTGATAAAATTTCCCAAATTGTGGGGAACCCTAACAGTAAAATTATTTGCATAGCGTGGGTAGTCAGCACCCAAGGCAAGACAAGTAATGTGCGCCCCAACCCACAGACATTTAGCACTCCCTGAGTCCCTTCCACTCGTACTGTATTAAAACCCCTTATGGCAAATTTTAGGTTGTACCACTTTTCTTTGTTCTCCTTTCTTTCTCTTGTATCTCTCTCTATGCCAATCCCCCCCCCCCCCCCCCCCCCAGCCATCGCTTTAGCCCTCTTTCTTATTCTTTCTCTCTTTTTATTCCATCTCTTACATGGGGGGATGGGATGAGTGGCATTGCTGGCAGGGAGTTGGAATGAGTGGCAGTGCTGGGGTGGGATCAGTGGCAGTGGGGGGGGGGGAGTTCTGATCAGCCAATCATCTGCTGATCTGAGAACTGTAGTGGGGACTTTTAATGGCAACTATAACCACATGTAGTGTTACTTTGTCTCCGACTTTGTGGTGTCTCGCAGCAGTGACACCTATGACAAAATCAGGAGATAGGGTCTCCTCCAGCCCCTCCCACTTCATATTCCTCACCAGTCAGCTGACCTCTAGTCTCTGCCCCCCCCAGCCATGCCGTGGTCTGAATGGGCAGCTGCGAAGAGGCTGGGAGAGCAGCACAGGCTTCAGGAATAGCCCAGGATTTGGTGACCTCTGGCAAATCATCATTCGACCCCCAAGGGGATCCCGACCCCAGGTTAAGAACCACTGGCATAGATAGAAAATAAGAGGTTCAGTCATGACCAATTAAACAGCAGGACTTGCAAAGATGTAAGAATATTTAAATGCAGAGGCTATACCAATGTGATCATTTTTAAATTAAGTCTCTTTAAAAAGTCCCCGTTAGCATACCCAACAGTAAATATGCAAGTTAAAGAATAAGTTCACTTGTGGGAACATGTTACATGGTCCACCTGTTTTTAGGGTGAACGTCGTCACATGTTCCCGCTCATGTAGTGTCTCCCTGACCTCCTAATTGCGAGAGTGGGCCGGGAATCTTCCATCACAATTTGAAAAGAACAAGGTTCCGCCCACACGGCAGTGTCATTCATTCAGATTTCTGTTAATGAATGAACTACAAGTACCGACAGCCTTTGCCGCTGATGGCTTGTAGTTCTTAATGAAGTACTGGGGTGCTGATAACTGCCTAACAGTACAAGGTATGGGCAGTTAGGTACACAGACAGTCTGCAGGAGCCCGAGATTGCACCCATGATCTGATGATAGCTAGTGCAATGCTTCACAGGTGTCTAAAAGAATTTAATAATTGCACATTTTTTTTACCTACAAAAAGATGTGCATTCATTTTTTTAGAAAGGTGAACTTATTCTTAAAAATAATACAATCTCTACTGGTGGTTACTATTCTCCTATGGTATCAGGTTCTGACAACAGCTCCAAAACCCAACCTCTGAGGAGAGGATATGTGCAAGGGCAACATTGCCGATAAGGTAACTGGGTAGAATATCTCACCTGTGCAGATCGATAACTAACCATGGTGCCCTTGCACAAACGCTTTCCTGAACACGGCCTGATCAAACCCTCTGGATGCCTGCTCCTTATGTCTTTTGGGATCTTTCAATTAGACAAAGTATCTATAAACCCCAACTTTCAGTTTAAATCAGCTAAAGTCTGAGTAGAAACACCTGTATCATGCCAAAAAGATGCAAAGAAGAACCCTTACTTTCTTTGTTGAACCAGTGGTCTCTCTGTTGAGGTCCAACCCCACCTGAGCCAGAACATTAGCTCTGCAACCAGCAAAATGCATATTCCCTGCCGATTAGAGAGTTCCAGCATCGACTAACCAGGGGGCTTGTTAGACCTCTGCAAAAAAGATCACCGCTTCCACATAGAACAAGGTATAGTCTCTACAGCAGGGGTGCCCAACCAGTGGCCCGTGGAGCCCTCTGATGTGGCCCGCGACCTCCTGCTCTGGGATGGAATAAAATAGAATATGGTTATTAAAATCACAGTGTATATATGGGAAAATCTGTTCTGCAGTGGTTACTGGGCTACTTTCAAACCGATCCACAGGTGCAGAGAAGTGCACCTCCGGGTTACCTGCACTGAGACATAGACTTAAATTACCTGCAAGTTTGGTGTGCTTTCTGAAAGTGCACCACACCTACAGGATATAACAAAAGTCTATAGCAATGTGCAGCTAACCTGCAGGAAAGCCACAAGTGAACTGTGCTGCACCCGTAAACAACAGTGCATCAGTGTGAAAGCAGTCTTAGGCCCGTTTCACACAGTTAGGCCCCTTTCAGACGTGCGGACCGTATGTCCGCTTTTTCATCCATCCGTTAGCGGATGAAAAAGGGACATACATTGGTCCCTATGTGATTGCAGGTGTCGGCGGATAAACATCCGCTGATACCCGTAATCGTCCGCCTCCGCAAACATCCGATTTTGCAGACGGAAAAAAAAACTATTTTTTCTTCCGTCCGCAGAGCGGATCGGATGAACACGGACACACGGTCCGTGTTCATCCACTCCCCCATAGGGGAGAGCGGAGAAAAAACAGGGCGGTCCCTGCACAGTGTGCAGGGACCGCCCTGTCATCCGACAGCTCAGCGGGGATTTATGGAGCGATCCCCGCTGAGCTTACGGACACACAGAGGCGGATCATTACTGATCAGCCCCCTTTTGTGAAAGGGCCCTTAGTCCGACCAAATCGGACCCTCCAATCACCTCTAAGGAGTGGAAGATGTAAATGGACTTGTGTCCGTTTACAAAAAACGTAGAGTAGAGTAGAGTGGGCTCTATAGAGTGAGCTGCCATCCACCCGCGACTGGTTATCAAGTCGCTTGAATGGCCCTTGCTCTTCAAAAAGTTGGGCACCCTTGCTCTACAGCATGCAAGATTTTTTAAGATTTTTTACCAAGCCTATGGCTGCTTTATTTTATTTAGCCGATTTAAACTAAAAGTTCAGTTGCTCTTTAAATGTAAACATTTTACTGTCAGGTATGGAGATAGAGTCTCTTCAAAGCCCTAAAGTGTCAAACAACCTTCTTTTTTATTATTTTGCTTTGAGACTTCCCTTAGTTTCTGTACTGGTGACACCAAGGCCAGAAATTGGGGAAAATGTTTTTTTTTTTCCAATGCAATAAGCCAAGGACTAAATAAACACTTGACAGCGAGTGTTACAATTCCCCATTCTCCACTAAGACGACTTTGTTGCAGTTTCTGTCCTCATTGTATAGACATCCTGTCTCTCAGAGGAAAACTGCCCAATGGGGGAAAAAAAACGGTAATAAATCCTAAGAGGGGTTGTAATCCTTCCTCACTAGACTTAAAGGGGGTTGTAAAGGTTAGTTTTTTATTTTCAAAATTGGTTCCTTTAAGCTAGTGCATTGTTGGTTCACTAACATTTTTCTTCAATTTCCCTTCTAAATGTTTTTTTTCTTTGTTTGAATTTCTCACATCCTGTTCCTCCTCAGTAAGCTTGCACTCATCATCCGAGCCGTTCTGGCTGGGGGTTAGTCAGCGTGCTCACCCCCTCTCTTGGGACTACATTCCTGCGGTATTCACAACATCTCCCTGCAGGGATGCAGTCCCAAGGAAGGGGGCGAGCATGCTGACTAACCCCCCCAGCCAGAACGGCTCAGATGATGGGGGCAAGCTTACTGAGGAAAAACAGGAAGTGAGAAATTCAGACAAAGAAAAAAATGCACGAGCTTAAAGGAACCTATTTAAAAAATAAAAAACAAACCTTTACAACACCCCAGATGTTTTGGAACTACATTACCCATGATGCTCATCTACACTGCAGAGTGCATAAGCATCATGGGAAATGTAGTTCCAAAACATCTGGGGTGCCAAGGTTCACCATCACTGTCCTAGGAGGTCCTAGGATGTGGATGATAATAGACAAAATATTGAAAAAAAAATCATGGCAAAATGCCATTTGTCATACTGAATCTAGGCAGCTTAAAAAATATTTAAATAACTTTAGTCAGATATTTGTCATTCCCAACATGTATAGAAAAGCCTCAGATGGAAGCTGCAGTTTTTTGGTTGTGTCCAAAATGCGTCACTGGACAAGAACTGGTTTGTATCAAAGAAACAAAAGTAGCTTCTGGCTTACTGATCCAAAACGAGTCAAGTGCATGCTTCCACTTAAGGCTTCTCACAGAGGTATTATGCCTTGGTAAAATATAGCCAGTAATAAGGCAGTGCCAACAGACACACAGTGTGTGGTCATAGATATCAACCAATAGGATTTCATCCTGTAGAAAAGGGGCGTCAAACACAAGGCCCGCGGGCCAAATGCGGCCCTCCAGGCAATTTCATGTGGCCCTTGCACCTCTCCTGCAGCTGTAGGAGAGCTCCAGCCCTCCTCTGGTCCTCCTCTAGACCACTACTTTCTGCTTTCAAGATTCTTCCCAGCAGGAGCATAAGAAAAGGGGGTGCACTGTGATGTAAGGGAGGGTGGGGGACTTCTGATGGAGGGGGGGGGGGGGGCTCTTGACATCTAATGTAAGGGGAGGGGATGCGCTGGATTTCTAATCTTACAGATACAACCGTCCCTTTTAGGGCAATCGTAATGCTAATGCGGCCCATGATGAAATTGAGTTTGACACCCCTGCTGTAGAAGTTTGTAACCATTACAACCAGAAATGAGGGCTATGAATTACTGCACTAAGTCTAATTAAATAATAATGGTCACGATGACCCCTCATTAAAGCGTACTGTGTAAAACATGATGTTAGAATGGATTTTTCTGTCTCTAAGTTTTGTCATATAAAACAAAGCTGTATGTTTACATTAAGACATGATCTAGATTTTACCCCATTGAGACCCCCAATAACCAGTGATCGGGTCTCTGTCCATAAAAAGCAGTCTGTCTATGATACAATATTAGAAAAATAGATCTTGATGTTTCTCTGGGTGGCAATTAGTTCACCTGTATTACAAAGCCCAGACCATACCGGTGTTCCCGGGAGTCTTGCTCTGTTGCTTGGTGATTGTGCTGTATAAAAGCAGGCTGGGAAAGTCTTACTCCACGTATATCATGAACTGTTGGTTTTCAGTAAGATCCCCTGTAAGTCTTCAGGCAGCTCCTGTATGATGGTGTCTACTTGTCCTTGAAGCTTCTGCAAAGTGTCCACACTTACAGGGAACTGCTCCCTCTGCGCCAGAGCCTGTTAACAGCAAGACTGATCAACATCACAATATTGATTGGTATTCTAAAGCTGCTAGAGGGCAAAAATCCCTTTACACCTTTAAAAGGTCCATTTAGATTTAACATGACTTATAACCCCAATACAGGGTCACCCAACCTGAACTGCATCCTAGTGCAGTAAATGGATCCACCTCCAAGGAACCGGTTTTGCAGAAGAACTATAATGCATACTAATAAGCTACCATGGGTTGCAGTACATGGTTTTAAAAATTGTGCACGTCCAATTTTAGGTCTGTTGTGGTGTGTTGCCAGCCCATTCAAAACACTGGACTTTCCTAGCACAATGCACATTAAAGGGGTTGTAACGGTTTGTTTTTTATTTTCTAAATGTGTTCCTTTAAACTAGTGCATTGTTCACGTACCTTTTCCTTCGATTTCCATTCTAAATGTTTTTATCTTTGAATTTCTCACTTCCTATCCTTCCTCAGTAAGCTTGCATCCGAGCCGTTTTGGCTGGGGGTTAGTCAGAGTGCTCGCCCCCCCCTTGGGACTACAACCCTGCGGGGAGACGCTGTGGATGATGGGGGCAAGCTTACTGAGGAAGAACAGGAATTGAGAAATTCAGACAAAGAAAAAAAACATTTTGGAAGAAAAATCAAAGGAAAAGGTAAGTGAACCAACAATGCACTAGCTTAAAGGAACCTATTTAGAAAAAAAAAAAAGAAAAAAACATTTACACCCCTTTAACAAGCTGTAATGGATTTATAGGTCTGAAAGGGGCCCTAAATAATAATAATAATTAAAAAAAAACAAAAAACAAAGATTGCATTTTTAAGGTGCAGTGAATATATCAACAACTGAAATAACAGTATTAGCATAACATTTTATTACAGCAATATTAACCACTTAACCCCCGGACCATATTGCTGGTCAAAGACCAGAGCACTTTTTTGCGATTCGGCACTGCGTCGCTTCAACTGACAATTGCACGGTCGTGCGACGTGGCTCCCAAACAAAATTGGCCTTCTTTTTTTCCCACAAATAGAGCTTTCTTTTGGTGGTATTTGATCACCTCTGAGGCTTTTAGTTGTTGTGCTATAAACAAAAATAGAGCGACAATTTAGAAAAAAAATTATATTTTTTACTTTAATAAATATCCCCCAAAAATATATATAAAAAAAATGTTTTCCTCAGTTTAGGCCGATACGTATTCTTCTTCTACATATTAGTAGTAAAAAGTGGCCTGCTCATGAAGAGGGGTAAATCTTAGGGTTAAGTGGTTAAGGTTCTTCAAGTTATTGTGGAAATCATATTTAAAGAGGAGTTCCACCCAAATTTGGAACTTCCTCTTGTTCCACTTCTCACCCCCATACATGCCACATTTGGCATGTCATTTTTTTTTTTGGGGGGGGGGGGGGGGGGGGGAGTGGGGTCTTCAGTAGTAGTGGGACTTCCTATCCCACTTCCTGCTTCCGCCGAGGGGCTGGTTAGGTCGATTAAGCCTTAATCGCCTACACCAGCCCCTCCCTGTAGGCGACCACATGGGACACTGACAGGTCCCATGCGATCGCCTCTCCAATCAGCGGCGAGCCGCGCGCGCAGTGCGGCTCGCGCATGCGAAGTGGGTGCTCGGCCGTGAAGCCGAAGGCTGTCACGGCTGGGTGCCCACAGTCGAGATGGAGACGCCGGCTGGGGAGGGGGGAAAGGAGCGGAGCCCCGGTCGGCGCGTTGCTGGAACGCAGGAGCAGGTAAGTGAGTGTTTATTAAAAGCCAGCAGCTACACTTTTTGTAGCTGCTGACTTTTAATAAACACAATTTTGGCTGGAACACCCCTTTAATGATTTATATGATCCATACGGTGTAGAGTTCCTCTTTTGTTCTTTTTGACAGCTTTGATCTTCTATCATACTCTTATGCTCCATACACACGATCGGAAATTCTGACAGCAAAAGTCCGATGTGAGCTTTTGAATGGAAATTCCGACCGTGTATATGCTCGGACTCTTGCTGTCGAAATTTCCGCCAACAGAAGATTGAGAGCAAGTTCTCAATTTTTCAGACGGAAAAAATTCCAATCGATCGTCTGTAGCAATTCCGATGCATGCTCGGAAGCATTGAACTTAATTTTCTTGGCTCGTCGCAGTGTTGTTGGTTACCACGTTCTTGACGGACGCAAGTTCAGAGAACTTTTGTGTGACCGTGTGTATGCAAGCCAAGCTTGAGCGGAATTCCGTCGGAAAAACCATCCAAGATTTTTCTGACGGAAAAAAAACAATCCTGTGTATGCGGCTTCGGTTGTACTCACCAGTTTATTTTTCAGTTTTAAAACCAAGTCCACAGACTCAACTTCAGAGTGCTTCTGTACCCAGATCAGCAAATCCTTAGAGATATACATGAACACATAGGATTAAGCAGCATGGATTATGGCAGACAGCAAAAAACTGAAATGAAATACAATTATGTGAACCACGGCTGAAGGGAAAAAGTATTTGATCCCCTGCTGATTTTGTACGTTTGCTCACTGACAAAAATGATGAGTCTATAATTGTAATGTAAGGTTTATTTGAAAGCGGTTGTAAACCTGCATATACAATTTTTTTTTTACACCTGCAAGGCAAAAGCCATAATGAGCTAGTATGCGCCGCATACTAGCTCATTACGAAATACTTACCTCGAAACGAGGAGATGAGTACTTACCTGGTCCACGCCGAGCGAGATGTCACCTTGACTCGGCGAGATTTCCAGGTATCGCCGCTCCAGCGCTGTGATTGGCTGGAGCGGCGATGACGTAATTTCATTCCAGCAAGGGCCGGCGGTGGCCGGCCCTTCAGCCGAGGATCCCCCCTGCGCATGCGCCACTGCAATCAGCGGCGCATTGCGAGGGGAATATCTCCTAAACCGTACAGGTTTAGGAGATATTCTTTATACCTACAGGTAAGCCTTATTATAGGCTTACCTGTAGGTAAAAGTCAAAAAGTGGGGTTTACAACCACTTTAACAGTGAGAGACAGGAAAAAGAAAAAAATATCAAGAAAAATGCTTTTAAAAAAAGTTATAAGTTGATTTGCATTATAAAGAGTGAAGAAAGTATTTGATCCCCTATCAGCAAGATTTCTGGCTCCCAGGTGTCTTCTAGTAACCAGCTGAGATAAGGAGCACAATTTTAAGGGGAGTGCTCCTAATCTCAGCTTGTTGCAATGGCCAAGATCAAAGAGCTGTCCAAAAATTACAGGGACAAGATTGTAGACCTACACAAGGCTGGAATGGGCTACAAGAACAGTGCCAAGCAGCTTGGTGAGAGGGGGACAACAGTTGGTGCGATTATTATTATTATGGTTGTCCCGATACCAGTATCGATATCGGTACCGATTCCGAGTATTTGCGGGAGTACTTGTACTCCTGCAAATACCCCCAATACCCAAATAGAATACTCCGCCGTCGCTCCCCCCCCCCCCCGCCGCCAAAGCCAACCCCGCCGCCGTTAATACAAAGCCGCTGCCGCGAACATTACACGCACCTTTAGCTTGAATAGCTGTTTACCGCGCGCCCTGTGTAAAGGACACTCCCCCTTGCTCGGGATTGGACGGATCCAGAGCAAGAGGGAGTGTCCTTTACACAGGGCGCGCGGTAAACCGCTATTGAAAAACTAAAGGTGCGTGTGATGTTGGCGGCGGCGGCTTTGTTAACGGCAGCGGCATCATCATCATCATCATCAGGTAGGGGGTAATAACTCCTCGTCGTGTTGGGAATTGTAAGTGCTGACATCTGTAAGTGACACGCAGTACTAAGGAGGGGACGCGGCGCCATGATGAAACCGGGAGTCTGGTCTTCTTTCATTTCTAAGCCCACTTGATACTTATTGCGTTTTACTGCCAACATCTCCACATGTAACCCATGCTGTATGTGGGGGACATGGCTGCAATATGTGGGGGGACATGGCTGCAATATGTGGGGGGACATGGCTGCAATATGTGGGGGGACATGGCTGCAATATGTGGGGGGACATGGCTGCAATATGTGGGGGGAGAAATGCTGCCTATGACCCCAAGAACACCATCCCCACCGTCAAACATGGAGGTGGAAACATTTCTGCCAAGGGGACAAGACAACATCACTGCATCAAAGGGACAATGGATGGGGCCATTTACCGTCAAATCTTGGGTAAGAACCTCCTTCCCTCCGCCAGGGCATTGAAAATGGGTCGTGGATGGGTATTCCAGCATGACAATAGCCCAAAACACACAGCCAAGGCAACACACAGTGGCTTAAGAAGAAGCACATTAAGGTTCAGACTAGGGTTGTCCAGATACCGATACTAGTATCGGTATCGGGACCGATACCGAGTATTTTTGGGAGTATTTGTACTCGCGCAAATGCTCCCGATACCTAAATAGAATACTTTTTTTGTATTTATCAACATGTTCTGTGAAAATTCTTTGAGTTTTTACTACTGCGTGACAAGAAAATTATTTATTTTTATTCATTTTTACTCATTTTTTTTTCTTTTATAATGTCTTGAGTTAGAGTTCTTCATAATTCTAAAGAAAATATCCTTAATCTGTATTGTGGTTTGAAAACTGTCACGAGTACATGAAAAAAAGTATCGGTACTTGTACTCGGTCCTAAAAAAGTGGTATCGGGACAACCCTAGTTCAGACCTTAATCCCATAGAAAATATGTGGGTTCGAGTTACACATCAGCCTCGAAACCTTAATGACTTGGAGAGGATCTGCAAAGAGGAGTGGGACAAAATCCCTCTTAAGATGTGCGCCGGGCAGGTGCTACCACTAGACAAACTAGGCGCCACGGCACTGGTGTTTCTACTCTCTTTTCTTTGCAGCAAGCAACCAAATCTCAGCATCAGCAGGCAGCTGCCGCTCCATTTACACATGGTGTCAGAGGCACAGTGGCGGTGGAGGACTGCGTCTGTGTCCCCACTCCCAAATGAATGGAAGCAAGCAAACATGATGGGCGCTCGCGAGGCTGCATTTGATGGGCGCTCGCGAGGCTGCATTTGATGGGCGCTCGCGAGGCTGCATTTGATGGGCGCTCGCGAGGCTGCATTTGATGGGCGCTCGCGAGGCTGCATTTGATGGGCGCTCGCGAGGCTGCATTTGATGGGCGCTCGCGAGGCTGCATTTGATGGGCGCTCGCGAGGCTGCATTTGATGGGCGCTCGCGAGGCTGCATTTGATGGGCGCTCGCGAGGCTGCATTTGATGGGCGCTTCATTAAAATGTGGGATATACATGGGCAGGAAAAGGGGGTGGAGTCAGAATTAGGTTTTGCCTAGGGTGTCGAAAACCCTTGCACCAGCTAACAATTGCCAACAAGGGTTTGCCACCAAGTACCAAGTCATGATTTGCAAAGGGGTCAAATACTAATTTCACTCATTAAAATGCATATTAAATTTATAACATTTTTGAAATGCGTTTTTTTTTGTTCAAACATACAAAATCAGCAGGGGATCAAATGCTTTTTCCCCTCGCTGTACATTTACCAAAACCATATAATACGAGGCCAAACGTAAACACTTTCAATTTGTATGGAATTAGGCCGGCCCTTGCCCTAGATAAAAAGTAAATCTAAGGCCCTTTTCACACTGAAGCGTTTTTCGAGCGTTATTACAGAGTTATTCGAGCAAAGCCTTATCTGCAATCCCAATGTGTTGGCAAAGCACCGATAAGACCCTAAAGTTTTAGTGCGTTTTTGCAGTGCCTCGGTGTGAAAGGGTAAGGCGTTTTTACAGCGCTTTTCAATTCATTTCAATGGAGAGGAGCATTTTGGAGCGTTATTTTCAGCGCTCAAAAGCTGCTCCAAAGATGCTGCTTGCAGAAAACTTGGTGTGAAAAGGTCCATTGAGATGCATGGAGAGTGTTTTATGAGCGTTTTAAGAGCGCTATTTTTAACGTTAAAACGCTTGAAAAACGCCCCAGTGTGAAAAGGCCCTTAGGGTCTTATCGGTGCTTTACCAACACATTGGGATTGCAGTTAAGGCTTCGCTGGAATAACGCTGGAATAGCGCTTCAGTGTGAAAAGGGCCTAATGTAGGGTCAGCTTATTCTCCGTCGCTTCCGGGTATGGTCTTCGGGACTGGGCGTTCCTATTTGATTGACAGGCTTCAGACAGGCTTCCGACGGTCGCATACCTCGCGTTACCAGTAGCCGAAAGAAGCCGAACGCCGGTGCGGCTCTATACAGCGTCTGCACACCGTCGTTCGGCGACTTTCAGCTACTCGTGACGCGAGGTATGCGACCGTCGGAAGCCTGTCAATCAAATAGGAATGCCCAGTCCTGAACACCATACCCGGAAGCGACGGAGAAGATGCATCTCTAAAACGGTAAGTACTGCTTCGATTGTAAAAAAAAACACCCGATTCCCCTTGACAAAACAAGCCTCAATCTAATGTTAAAAAAAAGGTTTTTGGGTGAACCACCCCTTTAATTTAACTGCCAAATAATTTGTAATTCTTTACAGTCAGTCTTGTGATCCAGGTACCCCAGTCAGACAGCACATGCAGGTCCTGGATCTCCCCTTAAACTACACTATAGTTGAGTAATACAGCCAGGACCTCTCCCAGTATGCGGCCAATGAAGAAGCAGCGGCACATGTCTTCGTTCCTACGCTTTCTCCCCCTATAAGCATGTTCACACTCTAGACTGGCAGAACTCTGCCAAGCAATAGAACCCTGACTGGCTCAGAGCTCAGAGTACTAACCTCCCGTTTTCAATTTGTGGGCTCTATTTAAAGTGAAGAGTGGATACTGCCATCACCTCTCTGCTAGATTATGCAGCATTATGCCGTGTCACAGTCTAAGTCAAAGATCTCCAGACTACGGCCCTCCAGCTGTTGCAGAACTACACTTCCCATGATACATTCATTGTAATACACCGACATTCAAAGGACATGACTCGGCATCATGGGAATTGTAGTTTCTGAACAACTAGAGGGCCATAGTTTGGAGACCCCTGTTCTAAGTAACTGAACTCAGTAAAAGTGGAATTACATTTTTTATAATTTGGTTGAATGTTGTGTGATGCCCTACAATATACAAGTACTGAAATTACCTCATTACAAAGTGCTTCCAGTTGAAGAGCTTCTAGCTTTTGCATCATTTCTTTTCTCCGGGCTCTGAACCAGCCGTCAAAGTTAGGTGAACGCAAAAAATGCCTTAATAGAGAAAACACATTACATTAAAGTCCACTGCAGTGAGAAATATTGTGTTCTAGTGACTGTATGAGACAGATACCTGTAATGACAGCATTCAGTATACAAGTTCAAATTTGAAATTTCACATCTTTATATATATTTTGTTCATCTTTACATGCAGGGAAAAATATTCCACAAAAGTGACCGTTAGGGGCTGGGACAAGAAATGATATATACTGGGGTAATTACAATTATCAACTTCTATCAAATAAGCCAACCATTTTGTGACAGGTACCTGCTCTCACATCCTTAAAGTGGTAGTAAAGTCTTTACTACCACATTTACCTACAGGTTAGCCTATAATAAGGCTTACCTGTAGGTATAAAGTACCTCTCATAAACCTGTATGGTTTAGGAGATATTCCTGTCACAATGCGCCGGTGATTGCAGCAGCGCATGCGCAGCGGGGAGCCTCGGATAAAGGGCCAGCAGCCGCCAGACCTTGCCGGACTGAAGTCTCCTGCACGCATGCGCGGGAGTGACAACATCGCCGCTCCAGCCAATCACAACGATGGAGTGGCGATACCCGGAAGACATGCCGACGCAAGATGAGATCTCGCTCGGCGTGGACCAGGTAAGTTCTCTACACCTCGTTCCAAGTAAGCATTTTACAATGAGTTAGTATGCGGTGCATATTAGCTCATTATGGCTTTTGCCTTTCAGGTGGAAAAAATAAATAAAAAATCATCGCGGGTATACAACCGCATTAATCCTCACCTAGGAGGGGAGATGGTCACCTCGGGCCTCGCACCTCCGCCACAGCTTCTTGGGATAATGTCACACATCCCTGGAGGCTACAGGACTAGTTTCCTTGCGCTACACGGTCTTACGGGTCACGCAGTCAGCAGTCAACTATGAATAATCATAAGGCACAGCTGGCTTTCAAATCCAAGGTGGCAGCGTGGAAGATCTAGAGCTCTCATAAGAACTGGCTGCCAGGAAGACAGTTCTAGACTCCATGGGCCAGTAAATATCTGTATTTCTAGCGGCTGACTTTTTTTTTTTTTTTAAACCACGGGTAAAGTTCCTTATTAAAGTCCATTTAAAACAACATGTCCATCTAAGCCACAGGTGTCAAACACAAGGCCCATGGGCCGAATCTGGCCCTCCAGGCTATTTCATGTGGCCCTCGCACCTCTCTAGCTGCAGGAAAGCTCCTGCCCGTCTCTGGTAATACTGCAGGCCCTTAGTTTCTGCTTTCAAGCAATGCATCCAGCTTCTTCCCAACAGCAGCAAGGAAATGGGGGTGCAGTGTGATGTAAGGGAGAGTGGGGGACTCAACTTCTGATGGTGGGGTGGCTCTTGACATCTAATGTAAGGGGAGGGGATGCGCTGGACATCTAATCTTACAGATACAACCGGCCATTTGGAGGGCAATCTGAATGCGGATGTGGCCCACGATGAAATGGAGTTTGACACCCCTCATCTAAGCCTACCAAGTGCCACCCATAAGTACCACGCATGAGTGCCCACCAGTGCCGCCCATGAGTGCCCACCAGTGCCACCCATGAGTGCCCACCAGTGCCACCCATGAGTGCCCACCAGTGCCACCCATGAGTGCCCACCAGTGCCACCCATGAGTGCCCACCAGTGCCACCCATGAGTGCCCACCAGTGCCACCTATGAGTGCCCATCAGTACTAGCTCATCAGTGTCCATCAGTGCCGCCATATCAGTGCCCGTAATTGAAAGAGAATACTTATGTACAAAAAAGTTAATAGAAGAAAAAAAAAATGTATTTAAAAAAAAAAAAAATTCAGTCTTAGTTGTTGCACAAAAAATAAAAACCGCAGAGGTGATCAAATACCACCAAAAGAAAGCTCTATTTGTGGGGGAAAAATTACGCCAATTTTGTTTGGGTACAGTGTAGCATGACCTCGCAATTGTCATTCAAAGTGCGACAGCACTGAAAGCTGGCTTGGGCAGGAAGGTGCGTAAGTGCCTGGTATGGAAGTGGTTAAAGAGAAGGATTTTTAAAGAGGAACTTCACCCTACCTGGGTAAAACTAAATTTTATCTCTGCAAAGCAGACCATAAAAACGGGTAGTTTTTTTGTTTGTTTTTTCCATTCAGCCGGCAGACTGAACAATTTTTTTTTTAAATAAATGAGCATTTTCCTCCACCCACATAAACAAGGTGTATGGAGGAATTCCCCACAATGGGACATGGAATTCTGATAGCAGGACACGGCAATGTCAGCAGCTGCAGCATACTAGTCCCATGGAGTCCAGCACTGTCTTCCATGCAGCTGAAGTTCTCCTTGTGACTCAAAACTTTCTGCTATTGTGAATACCCAACTTCAAGTCTGTCTAATATTGATACTCTAGAGCAGGCATGTCCAAAGTCCGGCCCGGGGGCCAATTGACGCCCCGCGTTACGGTTTAATGCGGCCCCACTGGTAATTTGGATATATATCTCTTTAGTAGCCCCCAACAAATCCCAGAGCATCACGCATTCAGAGGCCGAATTTCAAGGCACTGGTGAGGCTGCATTCATGGCAATGGTGAGGCTGCATTCATGGAAATGGTGAGGCTGCATTCATGGAAATGGTGAGGCTGCATTCATGGAAATGGTGAGGCTGCATTCATGGAAATGGTGAGGCTGCATTCATGGAAATGGTGAGGCTGCATTCATGGAAATGGTGAGGCTGCATTCATGGAAATGGTGAGGCTGCATTCATGGAAATGGTGAGGCTGCATTCATGGCAATTGAGAGGCTGCAGATGGGCACTGATCAGGCTGCATTGATCTGCACTGACCCTACACAACCACAAAGGCATGATAATTCTTGTTGGGCAATGTATTAGTTAATTTGCATTTAACTTTAATGGTTCAGAGCATAACAGGCAAAATGGTCGGCCCTCACGCATGTTCACTTCATCAAATCAGGCCCTCTTCGATAAAAGTTTGGACACCCCTGCCCTAGAGGTTTTATTACTAGATGCATTTATTCTTCTTTTTTTTATCTTACATCTACTAAGGATAACACATGATTGATGCGGTCCTATCTGTAGCTGGATGGCTTGAGACCTTTTAATTCACCATAATGATGAAAGAAAACCTGTGACCCCGGCATTGGCAGATGGCTTTAAGAATCCTTCTGGGCACTGAATAAATTACTGCAATCTGCTGAGCACAAACGGCTTATTGAAAGGAAGAGCTATAGGATGAAAGCCTTCTGAATGAAAGCAATTTATTATAAAGTGCCACAAGAGCAGCTGGCCAGAGCAATGTACATCAAGCATGACTTCCCGATACATGTATGCAGAAACCTACACTGGATTAGTAGCAGTGCCGCTGAGCAGTCTCTCAACAAACTGGTTTATAAATGGATATGAACCCAACTTGGCAGTCTTTAACCACTTAAGACTCGGACCATTATGCAGGTCAAGGACCTTGCCCCTTTTTGCGATTCGGCACGGCATCGCTTTAACCGACAATTGAAGTCCTTTTTTTCCCCACAAATAGAGCTTTCTTTTGGTGGTATTTGATCACCTCTGCGGTTTTTATTTTTTGCGCTATAAACAAAAATAGACAATTTGGGAAAGAAAAAATATTTTTTTCTTTTTGCTATAATAAATATCCCCCAAAAATATATAAATTAAAAAATGTCCCCCCCTCAGTTTAGGCCGATACTTATTCTTCTACCTATTTTTGGTAAAAAAATAAAAAATAAAAAAATCGCAATAAGCGTTTATCAATTGGTTTGAGCAAAATTTATAGCGTTTATAAAATAGGGGATAGTTTTATTGCATTTTTCTTATTTTTTTTTTTTTACTACTAATGGCGGCGATCAGCAGTTTTTTTCGTGACTGCGACATTATGGTGGACAGTGTCGTGCTCGCCCTCTCCCTCGGGCTACAGGAGAGTCAGGACACGCACTAACACACAGCTCCTTTATCTGCAACGTAGAGAGCATCCTGACTCTCCTGTAGTCCAAGGGAGGGGGCAAGCACGACACTCCACACCAGGGAGAAAGCCTTGCATTACTGTGTAGAATTACAGACAGAAGAACAGGAAGTGAGGATTTATCAGAAGAAATAAGGACAGTTAAAAGCAAAATCGAAGGATGAGGTAAGTGAAGGAGGACTGCACTAAGGAAAAAAAAAAATTGTACCTTTACAACCCCTTTAAACAAACTATTTAAACTGAAAAGACTTCGACCCTAAAGGGGTTGTAAAGGTACAATTTTTTTTCCCTAAATAGATTCCTTTACCTTAGTGCAGTCCTCCTTCACTTACCTCATCCTTCAATTTTGCTTTTAAATGTCCTTAATTCTTCTGAGAAATCCTCACTTCCTGTTCTTCTGTCTGTAACTACACACCGTAATGCGAGGCTTGCTCTCTGGTGTGGAGAAAGCCTCTTGAGAGGGGAGGGCAGGAGTGTCAGGAATTTGCAGATAGAGAAAGGAGCTGTGTGTTCGGCCTCATTCACACTTGGCAGACTCCGTCGCAGTCCATCCCGACGGAGTCCGCCTGCGTCCACCAGCTCAGCGGGAGATCAGTCCGCAGATCTCCGCTGAGCCGACGGATGACAAGCTCCTCTCTGCTCACTGAGCGGGGTGGAGCTTGTGCAGCGCCGCTGTCTCCTATGGAGCGATCTGATGAAAACGGACAGCATGTCCATTTTCATCAGATCTTACCCGATCCGATCTGCATAGACGGATGGGGACGTTTTTAGCAGATCGGATCAGGTCAGATGTCAGCGGACATGTCTCCGCTGACATCCGACGCTCCATAGAGATGCATGGAGCGCCGTTCAGGTCTGGAATGGATTGTAAGTGTGAAGGAGGCCTAAGTAGGCGTCCTGACACTCCTGCTCGCCCCCTCCCCCCTCAAGAGGCTTTCTCCACACCAGGGAGAAAGCCTCGCATTACTGTGTGTAGTTACAGACAGAAGAACAGAAAGTGAGGATTTCTCAGAAGAAATAAGGACATTTAAAAGCAAAAATCGAAGCATGAGGTAAGTGAAGGAGGACTGCACTAAGGTAAAGGAAGCCATTTAGGAAAAAATAAATGTACCTTTACAACCCCTTTAAACAAACTATTTAAAAGACTTCGACCTTAAGGCTAGGTTCACAGTAGTGCGGCCTTCGAGAAGTCAGGTAATCGCACACCTTCCTGCATGCACAAAAAAAAAGTGATGCATGAGGGTATCATTAATCCTAATGGGACCCCAGGCACTAGGAACTGCAGAGTGGTTTACTGCACAGAAACCAAACAGCAGCATGCAGATTCCCTGTGGCTGCATTCTCCGAAAATGTGCAGAGACCTTTTCCCTACATTTTCAGTGGGTAAAGCAGCCCTTCAAATGATTGGAATGTTGTTCCTGATCAAGCATGCTTGCAGGGAAACCAAACCTGGTATATACTGAATACTCTTGAACAGGACTTTAAATCGTTAAAAAATTGATCTTTGTCATAAAAATATTTATACTAATCCTCCAGCAATGAGTGGAGTTGCTCGTGAAAAGATTGTAACCAACAATCATGGTCGATATAATATTACCTGTATAAGCCGATCCAGTCTCCCTTTAACCGAGAAGTAAGCTGAGGACCTGCCTTCTCCAAGGTCTTCATAAACTCTTCCTGACTGAAGGATTTGAGCTGTGGAGGACTCTGAGGAAAGAACACACAATGGAAAAGGTTCAAATACTAGGACAGGCTTTCCATCGACAACAACCACCAGTCAGCAGAGACTCACCTTCCATGCAGAGATGCTCTTCAGCAACGGCATCAAACTTGCCACATAACGTTCCTACGGAAGCAAATTATACAAAAGAGTATCGGTCGCAAGGAATGTTGCAGGTCGATATCGTACAGAAAATGCAGCAAATAAATTACAAGTAATTAGGGATGAGCTTATTTGGATCCTAGTCTGAAACAGCCAGAGTTATCCCGCTGGAAAGCTGCCACTTCTCACAGCCAATCATCAGCCACCCAGTCATTCCCCACCCAGAAGCGGCACATATAAATACCTGTTGTATATGTATGGCTGTCAGATTGGGAATGCCTCAGCCACTGATGATTGCCCTTGAGCAGTAACAGCTTTCTGGCAGGACAGCTCAGGCAGCCTTGGACTAGGATAGGAAACACACCTAAGCTCAACTCTACTAGCAATATACAAACCAAAGAGGATAAAAGACCTGCTGTCAGTATTTCAAAGTAAAATTACAGGCTTATAATTGTAGTTGAAAAGAGCATTTGCAAAGTTTATTGCAAGATCATAAGCTCCTAGGTTTTAAACAATTAAAGTGGATGTAAACCCCCAAAACATTTTTATGTCACAGTGTAGAGTATAAGATTTCCTATCATCTGTGCCCAGTCTTGGCACACAGAGTTAATCCATCTCTGAGAAATCCTCTTTTAATATTCAGTGAAAATTAACAGAATTCCAGATAAAAACCTGCCTAAATAAAAAGTCTGTTTCTGTCCTCTTGCTTTGAGTGACAGGTTATTTACATATCTAGTTTGGACATGTTTATCATATGTTATGTTTATCATAATATAAGGTGATCCACAGTATAAAAAGTGAGAAATCCACCCCTCCCCCACATAACACATCCTGGTAATATACAATGAACTTTGGATCACCTCATGTTATGATAAACATAACATAATATATGATGAACATGTCCATGCTAGATATGTAAATAACCTGTCACTCAAAGCAAGAAGAGAGAAACGGACTTTATAATTTGGCAAGTTTTTTCTGGAATTCTGTTAATTTTCACTGAACATTAAGAGGATTGATCAGCGCTGGATTAACTCTGTGTGGCAAGACTGGGCGCAGATGATAGGAAATCTTATACTCTACATTGTGACATCCACTTTAAGTGCTGGTTCACACAGGGGCAACCCGACTTACAGTGCGACTTAGCAAGGCGATTTGGAGTTGACTTCAGCAACTTACAATGCGACCTAAAGTTGCCTCCAGGACAGGCAACTTTGGCTGTGGCCAATCACAGAATAATCAGCTCTGTGGGAGGGAGGGGTTTGCATGGGTAAACTATTTTCTTTTCCTGTAAAGTTGCTTGAGTTAAGATGGAGATCCGACTTGGAGGTGACTTCCATTGAAATCATTGGGTACAAGTTGCCTAGAAGTCGCCTTGAAGTAGTACAGGAACCTTTTCTGAAGTCGGAGTAACTTCAGTAGTGTACATTAAGTCGGCTCTCATTCACTTCAATGGAATTTATCATGTCCAGCAACTTGAGGTCTGACAAGTCGGATCCCAAGTCCCTGTAGTGTGAACGGGCACTAAAAGGGTTAAACCATATCCAATTGATACACTTTGGACAAATGCTAGCAGAGTTAACAACTTGTCCACATTATATTTTTTATAGGGGAGTCTGACAACCATATATCGATTCCCAGCTTCAACTGTATCTTAATTCCCAGCTCCACCCAATGGAGCTGAAGGCTATTAGATTCCTCTTGTTGAAACAATAGCATTGGGATCCCAAAACTGCATAGAAGAGGGACAGAGCTTTAAAACCCAATAGGAAAATGCCACCACTGGAATTGCTAAACAAAAAATATAACAAGTGTGAGGGATTAGCTCGGTAGCGGGTGTGTGTGACCCCCTGGATGGGTTCACTACACGCTGAATTATACAGAAAGGCCGTTGAGGATGGTTGAAAACAAATGATATGGTTTATTCTTCCATATTGCTGGATACACGTGCAAGCATCAAAACAGCATAAACAAAACAAAACATAAAATAAACCCTTGCCACTTGGGGCGTCTACCTTCCCAACACAGGAACCTACCTATGGAGTCTGGCACAGCCTACTGCTGGGCAGACACCGCTTGTCATACAGCAGAAAAACTATAGTCTTTTTGATTTTTATCACACAGAAAAATCAACAACCACCTCACCTCTTCAGAAGTCTTTCTGACTGCTCCTGAACTCAAAAAGCCTCAGGATGCAGCAATCAGTAGTCATCCTTTGGATGTCTTATAGAGGCCTTAATTTGCTTCATTCTAAACAGCTGAAGTTTTCCAATGCCCTAAACCTTTCTGGCTATTTCTGCAGCCGACACCCAATTGGTGAATTGTCTAAGCAAGGCAGAAATGTATCTCCCATCTGTGACAACACCCACAGATTTACCTGACTTCCTGTCACACAGCCAGTAGATGATCCAACCCAACAATATCTATCACTTATGAAATAATCAGCACTGGGTAGATTGAGCCTCACAGTACATAAAACTTGGTCCTTTCACTTCTGAAAAATGCACGGTATCATGCGGAGTCCCTCAGGGATCCCCTTTGTCGACTGTTCTGTTCAAGATCTATCTCTGCCCTCTTTTTGAAATCATCAGTAACCAGAAATTACTCTACCACTTTTATGCAGATGACACACAACTATATTTTCGCATTTGCAACAAAAAGGATCATTATCTCGGACTAGAGAAATGCCTTACTTCGATAGAAAATTGGATGACTAAGAGTTATCTTAAACAGAACTTCTCCTGTTTCAGGCCAATAGAAAGATTCATCCCGCAACAAAATGGACGCCCCCGCCCATTCTGGGTCAAACCATCTCCCCTAGCACCAAAATTAAAAAAGTCTCGGAGTCATCTTTGACACCTACATGACAATGAATTCACAAATAGGGTCAGTAGCCAGCGCCTACTACACAGACTTACTCCCTTTATTCCAAAAGAAGACATGGCAGTCGTGGTGGGAACAATTATCAACTCCAGACTTGACTATGCAAACGCACTCTATCTCGGACTCCCAAAGTACCAAATCACTCGTCTGCAAGTCGTTCAAAATATGGCCGCTCGACTTGTGACTGGGAAAAAACCATGGGAATCAATCTCATCTTCACTGAGATCCCTTCATTGGTTGCTAGTAAAAGACAGAATCACCTTCAAGGCACTCTGTCTAACGCATAAGTGTATTCTGGGAAATGCCCCCCAATATGTATGCGAAAAACTAAAAGTGCACAACACCAATCGCATTTTGCAATCCACCAACCAAAATCGACTCCAGATACCCAAAGCCAGATACAAGTCCAAAGGAGAACGAAGATTTGCGGTCCAAGGACCCAGACTATGGATTGCTCTACCAACCAACATCCGATTGGAGGTAAACCACCTGGCCTTCAGGAGAAATATCAAGACCCATCTTTTCTGAGGGCCCAGGGAATTGGATACCAAGCGCCCAGAGACGACTCAGTTTGCATGTGTTGTGCTATATAAGTTTCTCACTCACTCATGTTCTGACATGTGTTGTACACAAAAAAGGTTAGGCTTCACGACCACCGATCAATTTCTTGTCAACAACTTTAATGAAGTCACTACCTGCTAACCACAGCTGATGCATTTCACCCCCTTGCGGGGCCTTACTGTATAGTCCTACAATTCCTCTACAGTTAGGCCCCACTTGGGGTCAAAATGCGTTGAAGGAAGTTAGCAGGTAGAGTGTCCTGCCTCAATAAAACGAAAGGTTTCGAAAAAAATATGGTACATCTGCTGTTCGCCGCCTAACATTTGCTAGTTATGTCAGAACATGATGGTGAAAGTTGGCCCGCCCACTAATGATTTTTGATAAGTGACACATACTGGTGGGCTGCATCACTTACCGGCTTGTTATATTTTTAGCAATTCCAGAGGTTAGATTTTCTACTTTTAATTCAAGCTCTGCACTCTTCTTTCCAGTCCTGGCATCTCAATCTTGCTGTGTTAACAAGAGGAATTTAATGGCTTCAGCAAATGGGAGATGAGATGAGGAATGATGGTTGGTACCTGTGGTTGGCAGTAAGGGATATTGGAGCAGAGCAAGAAGATTGTGGCACTTCGACATGCACTGATGTAGATGCCTTTTAGCGTGCACCCATTCATTTCTTATTATTTATTTTATTACTTGGGAAAAAACAACTTTATTGATCTTAACCACTTAAGCCCCGGACCAATATGCTGCTAAATGCCCAGAGGCGTTTTTACAATTCGGCACTGCGTCGCTTTAACAGACAATTGCGCGGTCGTGCGACGCGGCTCCTAAACAAAATTTGCGTCCTTTTCTTCCCACAAATAGAGCTTTCTTTTGATGCCATTTGATTGCCTTTGCGGCGGGCGTTAAGCGGTTGTAAAGGTAAACAAAAAAAATCCCTAAATAACTTCCTTTACCTTAGGCTGCATTCACACCTGAGCGTTTTGTCGCCTGAAGCGCGACGCTCAAAAATGCTAGAGGGGAAAAAATACATTATTCTCTATGGAGATGGTTCACATCTCCACTCCAAAACGCTTGGCGCCGAACGCCTGAAGCTCAAACAAGTTCCGGACCCTTTTTTGTCACGCGAATCGGGCGTTTTTCATTGGTGACCATAGACTTGTACAAAATCACGGTAAAAAACGTTGCGCTGTCGCAGGAAATCGCGGTAAAAACGCAGCGAAGCACTACGCTCAGGTATGAATGAAGCCTAAGTGCTGTCCTCCTTCACTTATCTCATTCTTCCATTTTGCCTTTAAATGTCCTTATTTCTTCTGAGAAATACTCACTTCCTGTTCTTCGGTCTGTAACTCACCACCGTAATGCAAGGCTTTCTTCCTGGTGTGGAGAAAGTCTCTTAAAGGGGGAGAGGGCGAGCAGGAGTGTCAGAATGCCCACTAACACACAGCTCCTTTTTATATCTGGAAAGTAGAGAGCGTCCTGACCCTCCTGCTCGCCCCCTCAAGAGTCTTTCTCTACACCAGGGAGAAAGCCTTGCATTACTGTGTGTAGTTACAGACAGAAGAACAGGAAGTGAGGATTTTTCAGAAGAAATAAAGACATTTGAAAGCAAAATCGAAGGATGAGGTAAGTGAAGGAGAACTGCACTAAGGTAAAGGAAGCCATTTAGGGAAAAACATTTTTACCTTTATGACCCCTTTAAGCACAGTTTACAAGCCCTTCAGGTACATTTGGTCATAGAAGGTCTTGCAGTAGCCCCAAAATACATAACTTAGGGTCCAGCACCACAGGGGAACTTATATTGTCATGGAGGAAATGGACAACCTGCGTCCAATACGTCTGGATATGGGGGCAGCTCCACATCAGATCGTAGAACGAGCCAGGTTCAGCCTTGCATGAGCGACATGTCGGATCCAGCGTGTGCTTAAACTTTGCCCATCGCAAAGGCGTCAGGTAGGCTTTGTGCACTATATACAGTTGTGTGAGGCCTCGTACACACAACCGGTTTCCTCAGCAAAATCCAGCAAGAAACTTGTTGGGAGACGTGTTTTGCCAAGGAAACTGGTCGTGTGTACATTTTTCGATAAGGAAACTGTTGAGAAACTCGGCGAGCCAAAAAGAGAGCATGTTTTATTTTTCCTCGACGGGAATGGAGAAAATTGGCTTGTCAAGTTCCTCGACAGCCGAACAAGGAACTCAACGAGTAAAAAAAGGATTTTTAATAACAGCTTACCTGTAAAATCCTTTTCTTGAAGTACATCACGGGACACAGAGCGCATAGCCATTACATATGGGTTATATGGGTACCTTCAGGTGTGGACACTGGTGTAATCAACTTCACAGGAAGTTCCTCCCTATATAACCCCCTCCCACTGAGAGTGCTTCAGTTTTGTAGCAAGCAATTTCTCCGAGGTTACACAATGTTCCCCAAAAGAGGGGTGGGAGCTCTGTGTCCCATGATGTACTTCAAGAAAAGGATTTTACAGGTAAGCTGTTATTAAAAATCCTTTTTTCTTTATCGTACATCACGGGACACAGAGCGCATAGCCATTACATATGGGATGTCCCAAAACAATGCTCCATGAAGGGAGGGAGACCGTAAGGCCAAAAAATAGCCAAACAGAAAATATATCAGGAGGTAAAAAATAGCTCCACCAACAGAAAAAAAGGGGGCGTGAACCGGGCCAGAGGATTCTATACTGCTGCCCGTAGGACCGCCTGCCCAAATGCTGCGTCCGTAGCCTTTGCGGCGTCCAACTTATAAAATTTAGTAAACATATGTACGGAAGACCAGGTTGCCGCTTTGCAAACCTGTGCCATAGAGATCTGATGGTGTGCCGCCCAAGAGGCACTCATGGCCCTCGTAGAATGGGCCTTAACTGATAAGGGAGGTGGAACGCGCTTCAGACCATAGGCCTGAAAAATCAGCTGCTTAATCCACCTAGCCAAGGAAGACTTGGCAGCCGGCTGACCCTTCTTGGGGCCATCCGGGAGAACGAAAAGCACATCTGTTTTCCGAATCTTTTCTGTAGCCTTGAGATAAACCCTCATGGCTCGGACCACGTCCAAAGTATGAAGCAGTCTTTCCTCTCTGGACTGGGGAGTAGGAAAGAAGGATGGTAGGACTAGGTCCTGATTCAAGTGAAAACTGGATATGACCTTAGGAAGGAAAGAAGGCTGAGGCCGCAGAACCACTCTGTCCTTATGCAGAATCAGGTACGGTTCCCTGCAAGACAAGGCTGCCAGCTCGGAGACCCTTCTGGCCGAAGCCATAGCCACCAAAAAAAACAACTTTCGGGTTAGCAGCACAAGAGGGATTTCTGTCAGAGGTTCAAACGGCTGCTTTTGTAAAGCTGACAAGACCAGATTTAAATTCCAGGGGCAGAGGGGAGCTCTAATAGGGGGATTCACATGCAAGACCCCCTGCAAGAAGGTTTTCACAAGCGAATGCGTGGCCAAAGGCCTTTGAAACCATATCGATAAGGCAGACACCTGCCCCTTTAGAGTACTAAGAGCCAACCCCTTGTCAACGCCAACCTGGAGGAATCGCAAGATCCTGTCAATAAAAAACTTGCGAGGATGCCCTCCTTGAGACTCGCACCACTCCACATAGGTCCTCCAGACTCTGTAATAGATATTTCTAGAGACTGGCTTTCTAGCCTGAATTAACGTAGATATGACTTGGGCTGAGAGGCCTCTGCCCTTAAGAATTAGGGATTCAGCCGCCAAGCCATCAAATTTAGCTGCTGTGAAGCAGGGTGGTAGATCGGGCCCTGAGACAGCAGATCTGGGCGCAGGGGGAGTGGCCACGGTGCCCCTACTGACATCCTCACGATGAGTGCGTACCAAGCCCTTCTGGGCCAGGCTGGGGCCACCAGGATCACCGGCCTGCGCTCCACCCTGATCCTTCGTAGAAGGCGGGGAATCATCTGTAGTGGAGGGAACGCATACAGGAGAGAAAACTGGTGCCAGGGGCAAACCAACGCATCGGTCCCGTAGGCCGAGGGGTCCCTGGTTCGGGATACGAATTTGTCCAATTTCTTGTTGAATCTTGTTGCCATGATGTCCACATCGGGAACTCCGAATCTTTGGCAAATCTCTTGGAATACCTGGGGGTGAAGAGACCACTCTCCCGGGAGTAACTGTTGACGACTCAAAAAATCTGCTTGAGAATTGTCTATTCCTGGGATGAACACTGCTGAGATGCAGGGTACATGGGCTTCGGCCCATGAGAAAATCAGGTTTACTTGCCTTTGAGCCGCTAGGCTCCTTGTGCCCCCCTGGTGGTTTATGTATGCCACCACCGTGGCATTGTCGGACTGTATCCTTACTGGCAGACCCTGCAGGGGGAGAGTCCAGGCGACCAGGGCCAACCGAGCAGCTCTGATCTCTAGGACATTGATGGGAAGCAGACTTTCTGCCTCTGACCACTGTCCCTGCTGGGTCCGTTTTCCTAAGATTGCCCCCCAACCTGTTAGGCTGGCATCTGTGGTTACTATTTTCCACGTGATGGGGCAAAAGGTTTTCCCTTTTGACAATTTTTGAGGGATCAGCCACCAGTACAGGCTGCGCTTGACCCCTGGGGAAAGAACTAATGGACGGTCTAATGCCTGTATGGACTTGTTCCAAGCAGAGAGAATAGCTGCCTGAAGAACTCTGGTATGGATCTGGGCATAGGGCGCTGCTTCGAAGGCGGCCACCATCTTTCCCAGCAGTCGCATGCATAGGCGAATAGTCGGCTTCTTTTTGCCTAAGACTATTTGAATCGTATTAATCAACGACCTGATCTTCCCTTGAGGTAAACATACCCTCTGGCATTCTGTATCTAACCGAAAGCCTAGATATTCCAACTGTCTTGTGGGTTGTAACCTTGATTTTTCTTGGTTCACAATCCACCCGAATTCTTCTAGATGCCGCACTGTGCGGACTACTGCATGATTGAGGTTGGAAGCTGATCTGTCGATAATCAGGAGATCGTCCAGGTATGCCAGGACCAAGATGCCTTCTGTCCTTAGGACGGCTAGCACCGGGGCTAACACCTTTGTGAATACCCGCGGAGCTGTTGCCAACCCGAAAGGGAGGGCAACGAACTGGAAATGCCTTTGATTTATCGTAAAACGAAGAAACTTGTGGTGTGCTGGGTAAATCGGCACATGCAGATATGCATCCTTTATGTCTATAGATGCTAGAAAGTCGCCCTGATGCAGGCTGGCTGTCACTGAACGTATGGAGTCCATACGAAAGTTCTGAATCTTTAGAAAGCGATTTAGGCGTTTGAGGTCTAATATAGGCCTGACGTCGCCATTGGGTTTTGGTATAACAAACAGGTTGGAGTAGAATCCCCGACCCCATTCTTGGGTTGGTACTTCTACAATTACTCCTTGGAACAATAGGCGATCCAACGCCTTTACGAGAGAGGCCCTTTTTAATGGGTCGCTTGGAAGACTTGACCCCTGAAAATGAGGAGGGGGGATTTCTCGAAACTCTAGTTTGTATCCCGTGGCTACCACGGACCGAACCCAAGAGTCGGGAATTCTAGCCTTCCAGACTTCGGAGAAAAACCGAAGTCTTCCCCCCACCCGAGAGAGTGGGGGCGCCCCTTCATGAATCTGATTTGATGACTGGTTTAGCCGGTTTGCGAGACCAGGGTCTCTTGTTTGCCGCGGCTTGACCCTGTGGGCGGCTATTAACCGCTGGACGCCCGGGAGGCCGTCGATACTGACGAGAAGTCGAAGGGGCCGAGCCTACAATGGCCTGTCGTTTAAACGTGGGCCCACGCGGTCTTTTCTTGACCGGTAAGGAAGAACTTTTTCCACTTGATATGGTGTGGATATATTTATCTAGGTCTTCCCCGAATAGTCTTCCCCCATGAAAGGGAAACCCTGCTAAAAGCTTTTTGCAGGGTGCCTCTGCTGACCAGTTCTTTAGCCACAAAAGACGACGCATGTGAACCATCAGTAGAGATGAACGGGATGCCTGTTGGATGGAGTCCTTAATAGCATCTACTGCAAAGCAGAGAGCCCTAGGGAATTCTGCTAATTCATGAGTATGCTGAGCCGGCATGTCCTTTAATATATGTTTTGCCTGATCGTTCAAGGCCTGACAAACACCAATGGCTGCTACTGCTGGCTGAACCATGGCACCTACTGAGGTGAAAGCGGCTTTCAGTAGGGTCTCGAATTTCTTGTCGACCGGATCCTTGAACATCTGGACATTTTCAACCGGAAAGGTCAGGGATTTATTCACGCAGGAAATGGCCGCGTCCACTGTGGGGAGTGCCCATTTCTTTAAATATTCCTCTTCCATAGGATAGAGAATAGAGAATCTTTTAGGAGGGACAAAGATTCTATCAGGTCGAGCCCAATCCTGGTAAATCACGTTCCGCAGAAGGGGGTGCATTGGAAAAGACGCACAAGTTAATGGAGCCTTTAAAGAACCCAATGAGGAAACCTCCGGGGCTACTAGTTCTGGCACTGGAAGTTTAAAGGCAGTGCGAACCATATCTGTCAAAGACTGGATCCACAGGCTCTCCGCTTGAGATGCCGAGAAATATTCATCTATAGTGGAATCTTCCCTGTCTGAACCATCGGGACTTGGGTCTGCCTAATCCCCTTGTGGGTCCCGTTCCTCTGAAGAGGAGACCTCCGCATCAGAAAACCCCACACTGGGTGAGGGGGATCTAGCCCGCTTGCTACTTGGCCAAGGACGGGCAAACAACGCAGTTAACCTTTTCTCTAGCCCACTCATGGTGGCTGCTAGCATTTCTTCCGTCACGTAAACGGGAATGGGTGGATCGGGGGCCGCCTCTGCCCCCAGCACCCCCAATGGCTCTTGTACTATGCCACTCGGTGTTCTAACTGGCGAGGGTGGGGCCGTTGAAGCCTGGCCCAAATCCTCTGACCCCGATGGAGACCCCTTTTGCTTCTTGGCACCTTTAGCAGCCTTGGCTGGTCCAGATCCCTTTGGAGCCATTGTACAACCTTGAGTCACCCCTATAGCCAACACCTGACTGTTGCAGCTAGGAGTAACCAATATGAGGACAGGTATGAGGAAAATGAAAAAACTAATTTCTTTTTTTTTTTTTTTCCAAAAAAAATTTTTTTTTTTTTTTTACCCGCCTGGGAGGGGGCAATACTGAGGAAACCTGTGAGTATTGACACACCAATGCCCGTTAGCCGGAGTCCAAGGTAGACTCAGATACTGCTGGATCTAAGGCTGAGTCCCTTTAAGCAAAAAAACTTCCTTTTTTTTTTTTTTTTTCTGGTCAATAGTGGACCTAAGTCCTAGACCTGAAGATCCACAAAACCGCCACTAGGTGTCCCTGTGTGGCCAAAAGACCCAGCTGCACGCTCTGTATCCTTTCTTCCTCTGCCTCCAGGAGGGAAAGACCAGCCAGAGAAAAAGTTTTTCCTTTAAACAGACCCTGACGCTGCTGGCCCGCCCCCCCGACGCACGCCGACGCTATAAAAGGCGGCGTGCACGCGCGCGCGCACCCCCCCACGCTGAAAACCACATGGAGGAAGCAGAGCAGAGGAAACAACATGGACCAGCGCCAGGCAGCACCAACAGACACCAGGTAAGCACTAATCTTATTGTAGTGCACACACAGAGAGGAAGCTGTCCCCATGGGCTTCCTAAGAAACAGGAGTTTTCACCAGCAATTTCCTCTTTAAAACATGTGGGGTTGCAGTATCAATGCTAACAGGCAGACCTGGGGTGAGTAGCAAATATATATCTTACACAAGTATACATATATCTACATGTTATCTGGGTAAACATTAGTATCCCATCCTGCCCACACAGACATAGTGGAGATAGTGGCTGATGCACAAGCATACTGTTAGCCAACCCAGAACCCCCAGGGGGATACCTACTGTCGAACCAAGTCCCGCAGGTTCCCTCTTACCTGCTCCACGCCGCAGGGTATTGCAAACTGCAAGAGGCTCAATCTTCCCCCATCTCCGTGGGTATTGTCTCGGACCTTCAGGGACCGGGGTCCTGTGTTTAAGGAACCCACACCCCTGGACCTATATAGCATCCTGGCATCAGTAGCGTTTAGTCCTGGAAGAGACCAAGGCACTGGAGCCCAGAATCCAGCCCTCCAAGGAGAGGCATTATAGGCAACACCCCACGCAGGCAGGGCCCGGGTACCGTACACCTTGGCTTTGAAGCACTTCGGACGGATCCGGCTAGCTATCCTGGGTCCCAAGACCTCCGAGGGACAGCTAGACGTGACCAACACCTAAGACACTGGCGAAAAAACTGAAGCACTCTCAGTGGGAGGGGGTTATATAGGGAGGAACTTCCTGTGAAGTTGATTACACCAGTGTCCACACCTGAAGGTACCCATATAACCCATATGTAATGGCTATGCGCTCTGTGTCCCGTGATGTATGATAAAGAAACAATGTGTTTCGCCCGAGTTCCTCGGTCATGTGTACGAGGCCTTAATCTGTCAGACATCTTGGGAGACACGGTCTTTTGGCCTTATGGATAATAATAGCTGCCCCCGTTGTCCAATCCTGTAGTACAGGCTTGACATGAGTTTGGAGGGGTCAGCAGGGGGGGGGGGGGTCAGGGTTTCATCCACACATCTAGGTTTGGTAGCCAAGTTCTAATTGCATGATGGAGTTGCAGGTATTTAAATGCAAGTTGGTGTGGGAGGGAAAACGCTTCGTTAAGGGTCTGGAACTGTTTGAGCCCTGAATTGGTCAAAACCTGATGGAGATATAGTATTCCATGTCTAGCCCAAACTATCAAGTCCAAAAATTGTTTCCAGTTCCAGCATGTGGCTACAATGGGGTGTGAGAATAGCATTTTCCCACATTCTGCTTTTTAAGAGATATTTCCCATATCCTTTGGTGGTGTACCAACATACCCGAGTTGTACCACGCGGTGGGACCTTGTGTTATTTTCCCACGAAGGATCAACTGATCGTGTATATACGTCGGGTGACCCGGTTTGTGCACCCATTCATTTCTTATCACTTCTCAACACACCTCCATACAGAATTGCATAACATCACAGGTGTATATAGGTTGCTGTGCTGCATTAATATTCAAACATTTTTAAAATGTATGGATATTTGTTGTGGGCAAATTAGAAAGAATGGGCACATCCCAAAATGCATGCTCAATGCATGTGAGCAATGCAAATCCTTGCATAGTTGTGAATGAGCTACAGAGAGAGACAAAAAAAAAAAAAAAGGTGTATGGAACAAGTCAACCACGTTCTATAGATACATACCAGAGGAATGATGAAGCTCTGAGTAAGCTCTAGAAAATGTCGGCGAAGAATTGCATTTTGTGCTTCTGATGGTCGTTTCTGCTGAACACCCTAGAATAAAAATAAGACACGTTCAGCTTGATATAGTAAGAAGATGCAAGAAATAAACATTTCAGTCAGTTTACAAAGTACTACTCCTCCAGTCACAAACTTTCTGATGTCACTTTGTACAATGAATGTGATGATGGCAAAGGCCAAAAGGGGGTGGGGGTAGGGGATACTTCATAAATAATTTTTACAGTGTCTCGGGGGAAATGCAAGAATAATGTTTACATTATCCAAAGTTCAGATTTAATTGTCCTTATTATGGACACAGGTGCACTTTAACCACTTAACCCCCGGACCATATTGCTGCCCAATGACCAGAGCACTTTTTGTGATTCGGCGACGTGGCTCCCAAACAAAATTGGCGTCCTTTTTTTCCCACAAATAGAGCTTTCTTTTCGGTGGTATTTGATCATCTCTGCGGTTCTTATTTTTTGCGCTATAAACAAAAATAGAGCGACAATTTTGAAAAAAATGCAATATTTTTTACATTTTGCTATAATAAATATCCCCAAAAAATATATAAAAAACATTTTTTTTCCTCAGTTTAGGCCGATACGTATTCTTCTACATATTTTTCGTAAAAAAAAAAAAAATGCAATTAGCGTTTACTGATTGGTTTGCGCAAAAGTTATAGCGTTTACAAAATAGGGGGTCGTTTTATGGCATTTTTTATTAATAATTTTTTTTTACTAGTAACGGCGGCGATCAGCGTTTTTTTTCAGTACTGCAACATTATGGCGGGCACTTCGGACACTTTTGACACATTTTTGGGACTATTGGCATTTTTATAGCGATCAGTGCTATAAAAATGCATTGGATTACTATAAAAATGCCATTGGCAGTGAAGGGGTTAACACTAGGGGGCAGGGAAGGGGTTAAGTGTGTCCCTGGGTGTGTTCTAACTGTATGGGGGGGTGGACTCACTAGGGAAAAATCACTGATCTTCTGTTCATACATTGTATGAATGGAAGATCAGCATTTCCCCCGCTGACAGGAACGAGAGCTTTGTGTTTACACACAAAGCTCCCGGTCCCCGCTCTGTAACGAGCGATCGCGTGTGCCCGGAGGCGATCGTACCCATCGGGCACGCGCGCGGGACTCGGGGGAGAGCGGAGACGCGTGCGCACCCCCTAGTGGCCGCAAAAGTAGCCGACGTAGAGCTACGGGCTCTCGCCCAGGAGAGCCGACCTGCCGCAGTAAAATGACGGCGGCAGGTCGGCAAGCAGTTAAGGTCCAACTACAATCTAAACCCTCATACCCCTTTCACACTGAGGCAATTTTCAGGCGTTTTTTTGTCTAAAAACTGCCTCCTATTCATTACAATGGATGCTTTCACACCTGGGGGGGCTTTCGGGACGTTCAGAATAGTCCTGCATGCAGCATCTCTGGAGCGGTTTGGGAGCACTCCCAAAACAACCCTGCCCATTGCAATGAATGGGCAGTGCTTCCGAAGCGCCACAACAGGGGAGTTATTAACCTCTTCTTTTGGGTTAAAAGCATCCCGCTAGCGGCCGAAAAGCACTGCTTAAACAGCGCCGCTAAAACGATAACGCCTCAGTGGCCCCAGAGTGAAAGAAGTCTAAAATGGAACACCTGACATATTCTCACTTTACGTTGTGACCCCAATGAATATATTTTTTTAGCAGGCAAAGTAACAGTCTCTTTAAGGAAGAGCCAAGACCCTAAAAGACAGTCGTTTCATTTTTACACAAATCCATCCAGTTCAACCAAAAATTATTTTGATAAAATAAGTTTTAATCCGGTATGCAAAGGCCCTGGTATAAGCGATTACAGCAAATACTTTTCCCTGCAGGACCCAGTATTCCACTGCTCCCGGCACAATCTGTCACAATCATTGTGCCTCCACATAACTTCCACCATCACGCAGAGATTTACATTATGTTCTTGGCTGCAGACACTATTCTTTGTCCTGAAACAACACGTAACACGCCTGGGAGAGTCATGACAGACGGTGATGTCTGGGGTCAGTCTCCCAGCATGTAAACCTATACAGGATCCGACACTGGCCTTCTGGCTGATTAGCCACCCTGCCAATAGTACTATGGAAATTGTGGACCTGTAATGATAACGGTCAGGGTTTAGCAACGGATGTCATTACTCAAATTAAGCAGCAAGACTACTCTTCTTCATCTGTTTCTTCACCTTTTGTGTCTCATTTTTAGGAACTTTTGATTTCATAAATCCTTTAACAATTATAACTTGTGTTAAGAGGACACAAGAGAAGCAACTACACCATCAATATGCGTACAGGATAGAAAATTTAATTATACACACGGAACCCATAAGCCACATTTCTACCCAACCCAATGGAAGGCCTAAAGTCACTTTCTAGACCAACAGCTCTGACTGACTGCTTGTATGGGAGAGAAATTATAAAAATACATTTTAAGATGTAGCTCCACCCCCTTTTCATAGGCGTGCGCACAGGGTGTGCCTGGGCTCATCCTAATCATCCTGGGCTGGGCAAATTCCCCCTGCTGCTTTAGCTGCAAAGAAAGGGACTGGGAATCTCTATCCTCAATCACTTTCTCTGTCTCAAAGTGAGACATCAGGGGTCTGTTTTGACCCCTGATATCTTACCAAAGTCCCCCAATGGGATAGTGTTAAAATATTTTGTAAGAAATAAAACTGTAAAAAAGTTATAAAGAAAATATAAGAAACTACCGACACCAATCTCTGAACTTTCCGATACCGTGCCCTGTTCTAATGACATTGTCTACTGTCTCTATTTATATATATATATATATATATATATATATATATATATATATATATATATATATATATATATATATATATATATATATATATATATATATATATATACACACATACATACATACATACACACACATAATTTTTTTATATATATATAAAGGGCTGTTACTGATTATAATTTTTGTGTTCGATTAATCGATATTTTTAATCGACTAATTTCAATTAAAAAGGCACTTATGTGAAGCATAGCTTGACACAAGTGTCTTGCAGCGATCTACGGGTATCTTCGCCCATTCGTCATGGGCAAAAGCCTCCAGTTCAGTCACATTCTTAGATTCTTAGGCTTGCGCACTGCAACTGCTTTCTTTAGGTCCCATCAGAGGTTCTCAATTGGATTTAAGTCTGGTGACTGCGATGGCCACTCCAAAATGTTCCAGCCTTAATCTGCAACCATGCTCTAGTGGACTTGGAGGTATGCTTGGGATCATTGTCCTGTTGAAAGATCCAACATCTCCCAAGCCTCAGGTTTGTGACAGACTGCATCAAATTGTCATCCAATATCTCCTGGTACTGAAGAGAATTCATGGTACCTTGCACACCCTGAAGCTTCCCTGTACCTGCAGAAGCAGAACAGCCCCAAAGCATGATTGAGCCCCCGCCATGCTTCACAGTAGGCAAGGTGTTCTTTTCTTCATAGGCCTTGTTCTTCCTCCTCCAAACATAGTGTTGATCCATGGGCCCAAACAGTTCTAATTTTGTTTCATCAGTCCACAGAACACAATCCCAAAACTTCTGTGGTTTGTCCACATGACTTTTGGCATACTGCAGTCGACTCTTCTTATTCTTTGGAGACAGCAAGGGGGTGCGCCAGGGAGTTCTGGCATGGAGGCCTTCATTACGCAGTGTGCGCCATATTGTCTGAGCAGAAACTTCAGTACCCACATCTGACAAATCTTTTCCCAGTTCCTCAGCAGTCACACAGGGACTTTTCTCCACTCTACGCTTCGTGTAGCGCACAGCAGTCGAAGTCAGCATCTTCTTTCTGCCACGAGCAGGTAGCGTTTCAGCAGTGCCCTTTGCCTTGAATTTGCGAATGATGCTTCCTATGGTTTCGCTTGGTATGTTTAACATCTTTGCAAATCTTCTTATAGCCATTGCCCTTCCTGTGAAGAGTAATCATCTCTTCTCTTGTCTTCCTGGACCATTCTCTTGACTTCACCATGTTTGTAACCACACCAGTAAATGTCTAGAAGGAGCTGAGTATCACAGTCATTTTAAAGCTGCCCAATTGGTGCTTATTAGGCTTTATTGCTGCTCCCTGACATCCACAGGGGTTTTCAATACCTGATTGAAAACACTTCAATGAACCTCTGTTCTTCAGAGTGGTATTCTTTAAGGGGTTGAATAATTGTGTAAATGAAGAATTCACAAAAGAAACATTTACTACTGTATTACAAAACCAATTGATGTCATTTTAGTTGCATATGGTTCTTTAAGAAGTAGGATTTCATTCTGAATACAATTACAAATGTACACTACATTCCCTAAAACCCTTTACAGCATTGGGGGGTTGAATCATTTTGAATACAACTGTATGTTGAAAGCAGCAGAGGGAGATTAAAGGGCAGTACTGGGAGACAATCAGGCTCCGATACATGCACATGTGTTGACCGGGAACATACGGACAGGAGAAGTGAGCAGAGTGGCCATTGACAGTAGGAAGACAACTGTATTCCATAACAACTGATTAAAATACCAATTCGTATACAATTAAGACTGAGTGCAAAGTTACCATCACCTTTTGTAACTGCTTAATAATCTCTTCATCTTTGTTCAGGTATGGCTTATAAGAGCTATAGACACCTAAGTGCAAAGAAAAAAATAAATTACAATGTATTCTAGGTTTATATTTTGCAGCCTAATGCAGAAATATACTTACCAGGCTTTGAATCCAAAGTCTTTAGTGTTTTCAGTTTCTTTACTTTCACCTGTTTGGGAACATCACCTGCAGCAATATTCAAACATACAATCAATTTTAATCCTGAGGAGAGGCCATGTACAAATACATCAAATGTCCATTGTGTAAACATGGTGCAAAGTTCAGCCCTGGAAGATTTTACTCCCTTCATGACCAGGCCATTTTTGCTATGCGTCACTGCGCTACTTTATTTGGCAATTGCGCGTGCATGCAACACTGTACGAAAAATTAAATTAATATCATTTTTTTCACACTAATAGAGCTTTCTTTTGGTTGCATTTGATCAACACTGGTTTTAAATGTTTTTATTATATAAACAAAAAAACGCTGGCAATTTTGAAAAAACACTTTTTTTTTACTTTCTGCTATGAAACATATTTATAGGGAAAACCCTTGGGCCAAAAATGTATTGTGCTATATCATTTTGGTAAAAAAAATCCCAATAAGTGTATATCGGTTTGTGTGAAAGTTATAGCATCTAAAAACGATGCTAGAATTTTCGATGGCTCGGTGGCTCGGTTCTCAGTGCAGAGGTGTCGGAGGACAGATGCAGCACCAGACCTAGGCAAGTATGAATTGGCCAAAAAAAAAAAAAAAAATCCATACATTTTGCAGGTGTCAACATAAAAGAATGTGGTTTGCCAAATATGTTACATATTGACGCGCACGCCAGAGTAAAAGCAATCATTCTAGGGCCAAGATTTACCGTTAACATTACATAACCTGTAAGGGCTTTTTTTGTTCCCTATGAAACCATTTTCCTTTCACAGGCTAAAACAAAATTTAAGGCTTGACCCGTTGTGAATCTATTTACTCAGCGCAACCTAAAGGGGTTGTAAAGCTTTGCATTCACCTTAAAGCGGAGTTCCACCTAAAAATGGAACTTCCACTTATCCCACTCCTCACCCCCTTACATGCCACATTTGGCATGTCATTTTTTGGGGGGGGAGTGGGGGCTTCAGGAGGAGTGGGACTTCCTGTCCCACTTCCTCCTTCCGCCGAGGGGCTGGTAAGGCGATTAATCGCTTACAGCAGCCCCTCCCTGTAGGCGATCGCCTAGGACACTTGACAGGTCCTAGGCGATCGCCTGTCCAATCAGCGGTGGGCCGCGCCGCATGCGCAGTGGGTGCCCGGCCGTTAAGCCAAAGGCTGTTAAGGCCGGGTGCCCACAGTTAAAATTAAGACGACGGCCAGGGAGGGGGGGAGAGGAGAGGAGCGGAGCCCCGGCCGGCGCGTCGCTGGAACGCTGGAGAAGGTAAGTGAATGTTTATTAAAAGCCAGCAGCTACACTTTTTGTAGCTGCTGACTTTTAACAAACAAAACATTTGGCTGGAACACCCCTTTAATGTATACTCAGGAGGAGATTCGGCAGCAGCGGGAGCCACTGTTAGGAGGAAGCAAGGGATGGGGCAGATCCAGGCTGTGCGTATAGACACACATAGCCCAGCTTGAGATTAAGCCAGCACGAGTGTCCTCCATAGAACATGCATTGCTATGGAGGTACTGGGAGGAGAAGAGGAGGAGGAGGAGCCAAGATCACCAGTGGTGGACCCCAGAAGAGGAGTTTCAAGGACGAACTGTGCAATACCATTGCACAGAGCAGGCAAGTACAAAATGCTTGTGCATTAAAAAAAAAATAAACATTTACAATCACTTTAATTTTAACGTACGTGCAAAAAAAAAAAACACCACATTTCTAAATACTGAGGACATATTAATATACATATACAAAATAAAAACATCATAGATTGTTGATCCAGAGAATTTCTGACTGCCTTGGGAGAAACAGGAAGGAATTAAAAACGTTCAATCCTAATCTAAAAGGCAAAAAGCAAGCTGTAAAGTGGGAATCTCCAAGGAAAGCCACTAACCAATGTATTTTTACTGGTTTCTTGTGCTTATTTATAAACCTACAAAAACATCAATAAATTATAAATAAATAATAATAAAAAAAAAATTATAAACTATAACATAAATATGTCACTATTGTGTAAAAAAATATCCAATGTGGTCGAACTGGCACACGCTCCTAAAGGTAACCAAAGTATTTGGTTAGACTGTCAACTATTGTAAATGCACACTTTTAAAATAAAAAAGTATTAAAAACTCAAATAAAGTATTTGGTTAAACACAGGGTATAAAATTCAAGCAGTGTCTAAGCACTTACACACATTTCAACCCAAACAGCATCTTACTCATAGCTTAAATGTAACACGCAAGTGTTTAGACACTCTTTGGATTCCCCCCCTCCCCCCCATGTTAAACTAAATAATAAATAATACTTTGGTTATCTTGAGAGCGTATGTAGTTTCCACAACACTGGATTTTTTTTTTTTATATCAATGCACCGCTCAGCTAACAGCACTTATGAACAGTTTGGATAGAGCGCAGTGAATTTTATTTGTTACATATTAGAAGATGTGTTTGACTGAAAAACACAATTGCTGGTGTCTCAATAATAAATTATCCCTATTTGAAAATCAAATAAACTTACCTGCCAGTTTTACATCACCGATGCGGATGATATGCGGCCAATGCTGCAGTGTTTTTGCGAAGAACGGGTTGGTGACACCAAAAATGACGGAAGGCCTGAAGAGAATGGTGTATGGTTACTTGACAGCATAAAAATAAATAAATAAATAAAAAATAAATAAAAGAAAATGTTTAAAAAAAAGTGTCACCGAAACTACCACTAAAGGAGTGAACTATACTCTTAAAAATACAACCAACACAATCACATTTTGAGGGTTTAAATCGGAAGGAAGAATGTTATAATTACTAGGGTTGTACCGATACGGTGTTTGTTACTTTAAGATTTTTTTTTTTATAAAAGCATGTTTTTTTTTGTTGAACTTGTCTTTTAAATTATGTTCATAAACAGGAAACAGCATATTAAAACGATTATGGTTCATATTGAATTACTACTTGGTTCACTCACGTATCTTTGGTAACTCAATGTGTGGGGTCTACAACAGGCCCCACACATTAGGGGCCTGTTATAGACCCCACACATTGAGTTACCAATTGATCCATTGAACAATATTCATCTAGTAGCTTACCCCATTGACCCTACCTGCAAACAATTTGTCAAAAAACATTCCATAATTTTTAAATGCAGTTTAAAATATCAACCAATCATAATACATTTTTGGTTGCAAAGATTTAAATGGTCCAGCATTTTGGATTGATTAGGCCATTAAACAATATTTTGGATTAATTAGCCTGCGATTAGTCCATTGAACAATATGGGCTAGATTCAGGTAGGAGATATGTCGGCTTATCTCCAGATAAGCCATCTTATCTCTGCGTTTTAGGCCTCCAATCTATGCCACTGATTCATAAAATCAGTTTAGCATAGATTCTCCTTAGATCAGACATCGGTAAGTCTCTTGCGCTGTCCTATCCTATTTTCATATTTTAGGCTGGCCGCTAGGTGGCGTTCCCGTCTAAAATATGCAAATGAGCCTATACGCCGATTCCAGAACGTACGCCCGGCGCTATTTTTTTTTACGACGTTTGCGTTAGCGTAGTACGGTCGTAATGTTATTCCTGCTATATGAGGCGCAGGCAATGTTAAGAATGGACGGCGTGCCGGCGCTTTTTTTCACGTCGTTTACGTAAAACGTTCACGAATAGGGCTTTGCGTAAGTGCCGTTCACACGTCGAATTGACGTTGAGATTTGGAGCATGCGCACTGGGAACCAATCACACCTGGCGCATGCGCAGTCCGTTCGGCGCGGGGACGTGCTTCATTTAAATGATACACGCCCTCTACCTGCCAAATTTGAATTCGGCCGGGTGATTTACGCTGCGCCGCCTCAACTTTACAGGCAAGTGCTTTATGAATAAAGCACTTGCCTGAAAAAGTTGCGGCGGCCTAGTTTAAAAGCCAGACGCTAGGCATGCCTAAATTTCTACCTGAATCTGGCCCTTTGTATCTAGTAGATGCCTTACCCCATTGATCCTACCTGCAGACAATTTGTCAATAATCATTTCATAATTTCTAAATGCAGTTTAAAATATCAACCAATCAAAAAAAATTTGGGTTGCAAAGATTTAAATGGTCCAGCATTATAGAATTCCCAATTTAGCATTATAGAATGAGACCCACAGTTGGAAATCAACAGAGAATACTTACGGTGCTTGTGTTCTGGTGGTATATTCCTTGAATTCGGAATCATGAATTGTGAAGTATGGTCTGAAATCACTGCAGTATTTTAAAGGTGATATGCAACTAAAAGAGAAAAAGCAAAAATGTTTAGGAAAAGAGAATACTTCTCCAGACTTGATTCAAAAAATTGTTGCTTTGTTATGCCAGAAAGACAATGATAAAATGATAAAATTAGTGCAGGCTGACATTAGGAAATTTGGTCTCTTCATCAAAATTATTGTTTTATCTATTGCCCCAGAGCATAACTAATAACAAACAATTGTATGAAATAAAGTACACCTTAAATGATAAACTACACAGATTAAAAAAAAGGCTTATTTTTCACCTAAAAGAGCTCTAAAGGATAAGTTCACTTTTACAAAAAGGATAAATGCACAATTTGTTTGCAGGTAAAAAAAAACACGCATTTTTATGTTTTTGAGTTAGGGACTTGTAAAGCATTGCACCCAGAGCCTTGCAGACTGTCTGTATGCCAATTCCTCCGATACGGGCAGACAGTAAAGCCGCGTACACACATCAAACAAACCAATCGTGTGGGCCTCATCGGTTTTTTATCCATCGGTGAAAAAAATGAGGAACTTGTTTTAAAATGATCTGATGGTTAAAAAAAAAAACAATAAAAAAATTAAAAATGATCGTCTGTGGGCAAATCCATCGGTTAAAAATCAACGCATGCTCAGAATCAAGTCGGCGCATGCACGGAAACATTGAACTTCATTTTTCTCAGCACGTCGTTGTGTTTTACGTCTCTACGTTCTAACACGACTGTTTTTTTAACTGATGGTGTGTAGGCAAGACTGATTAAAGTCAGCTTCATCGGATATCTGATGAAAAAATCCATCAGACCGTTTTCATTGGATGAACCGATCGTGTGTACAGGGCATTACACTCTGACAAGGAGCTCAGTGAATCTAGAGCAGGGGTGTCAAACTAAATTTCATTGTGGGACGCATCAGCATTATTATTGCCCTCAAAAGGACCGGTTGAATCAGTAAGATTAGATGTCCAGAGCATCCCCTCCCCTTACAGATGTCAAGAGCCACCCCACCATCAGAAGTTGAGTCACCCACTCTCACTTACATCACAGTGCACCCCCTTTCCTTATGCTGCTGCTGGGAAGAAGCTGGATGCATTGCTAGAAAACAGAAAGTAAGGGTCTGGAGGAGGACCAGAGGAGTACTGGAGCTATCCTACAGCTGAAGGAGAGGTGTGAGGGCCACATGAAATGGCCTGGAGGGCCGAATTCGGCCCGCAAGCCTCGTGTTTGACACATGAGAACTACAAGCCGACAGCCACAAAGGCATAAAATGTTTTCCCATTTACAGAATACTGTGAATAAAGGACACAGGCGTCGGGATTGCTGTCAAAATGGGGACTTAGGGGGTGCGGAGGCTAGTGCATTTGTAATATGTTACACTCTGAATATGGCTGTAACATGTTACAAAAAGGTGAACTTTTCCTTTAACCACTTGTTACTCTACTCCATTGTCCTGGCTGCACGTCATATGATCCCCCTGTGGGTCCAATTCCTCCGAAGAGAGGACCTCTGCATCCGAACACACCGTTCTAGGTGACGGGGATCTAGCCCGTTTGCCACCCGGCAAAGAGCGGGCAATTAAAGCAGTTAACCTTTTCTCTAGCCCACCCAGGGTGGATTCTAGCATTTCTTCCGTAACATAAACGGGAATGGGTTGATTGGGGGCTGCCTCTGCCCCTAGCACCCTCAATGGCTCCTGCACGATGCTGTTCGGTGGTCTATCTGGTGAGGGTGGGACCACTGGAGCCTGGCCCAAATCCTCTGACCCCGTTGGAGACCCCTTTACTTTTTTGGCACCTTTTGCAGCCTTAGCTGGTCCTGATCCCTTGGGAGCCATTGCACAACCTTGAGACACCCCTACAGCCAACACCCAACTGTTGTAGCTAGAAGTGAAAAATTAATAATGACAGGCTATGGTAAAAAAAAAATCTAAATTTTCATACACAAACTGAAGCACTCCCAGTGGGAGGGGGTTATATAGGGAGGAAACTTCCTGTGAAATTGATTACACCAGTGTCCACACCTGAAGGTACCCATATAACCCAAGTGTAATGGCTATGCGCTCTGTGTCCCGTGATGTACGATAAAGAAATAAATAAAATAAAAAATCATAATTATGTCCCGTATTTTGTAGGCAATATAACTTTTACGTAAACCAGTCACTATACGGTTATTGCGATTTTATTTTTTACATTTTTTTACCAAAAATATGTAGAAGAATACGTATCGGCCTAAACTGAGTTAAAAAAATGTTTTTTTTTTTAATAGGATATTTATTATAGCAAAAAGCAAAAAATAGTGTCTTTTTTCGAAATTGTCGCTCTTTTTTTGTTTATAGCGCAAAAAATAAAAAACCGCACGGGCGATTAAATACCACCAAAAGAAAGCTCTATTTGTGGGGGGGGAAAAAAAAGGACGTCAATTTTGTTTGGGAGCCACGCTGCACGACCGCGCAATTATCAGTTAAAGCAACGCAGTGCCGGAAGCTAAAATTTTGTCTGGGCAGGAAGGGGGTGTAGGTGCACAGTAGGCAAGTGGTTAAAAACTACCTATTCTAGGTCAGTTTAATATCACATGTACATTCATTGTTTTTATCTGGAGACACCATGTAGCATATTTTTGAGAAAAAAATTGCGATTTGTTTGGTAGATAATATTCATTAAAATATACAATATGTGCAGCAATGTGATATGACAATGAAAACTGTATACATATGGATTAGGGTGACTGCAGTCATATTAGAACACTATTACAAGAACAAAGTTGAGTAATGTCTTTGCTACGATATTTATTGCACAGCAAGCTTGCTTGGACCTTGGAAGACAAGAGTAGGTCCCAGCAAATAATGTATCATAGACAGTACTACACTGTGTTGTTGTAAGTGGATTAGCTGGCCAAGAAGGTTATTGTCTTAATTTAAACAGTGTAACAATGGAGTTAGGGAGCATGGGCAGTGGGTTGGGGAGGGGGGACCTTTGCAGAGCTACTGCCACTTAGGCATTCATGGGCAAGGTGCCAGTGTCTCTTTAAAGCCCAACTAAACCTTGTTAATGCTGTAAAACTGCATCTCTAGCAATATGGAGTTCTTTTTATTTATTTTATTATACACAGCCAAGTGCCGCAGTAAAGGTTAAAAAACCTTGAGCAGAAAGCACATTTGATATTCGGACCATGGCTCTCACCAACAGCCCACCACCTTCTGAACACTACTCCAATTAGCAATGCTGGTAAGGGAGACCAATATCTATAACTTCTTATGTACCCTGACTGCATTACAAGGGTTCAACCTGATGGCTTTGCACTGATGTATCTGCCTACTTTTTTATTTTTAAATCTTACTTGATTTTACAGCTTTATGGCATCTAGATTTACAAATTATATATATATAAAAAAATTCTAGACAAAAGTATCTATGCTGAGACACAGTTTAGAGACACAAAGCCACCTTGACACAGAAGAATAATGAGACCTCTGTATTGTTGTCCAGAGAAGACAATTATATACAATTTTACATGATGACAGCTCGTGCATCCAAAACGTCAGATTTTTCCACCAATGATTACTTGGCTATCACAGCATGAATTTACAATGCAACAATGATGTCAGCAGTATTTCATTCTATTTTCAATAGATAAATCTTGAGTTCAAATGGTTTTAATTCTAAATCAGACTAAAGCCATAGCGATTTGATATACATAAATAACTATAAATCGACAAATCTTGAAGGGTGTGTGTACAAAATGACTTAACCAGACATGCTCCTTGACTAACGTTTACTTAGATAGATAGATACCGTGTTTCCCCGAAAATAAGACCGGGTCTTATATTGATTTTGGCTACAAAAAACACACTAGGGATTATTTTCAGGGGATGTCTTATTTATTCATGGTATGTACAAAAAAGGTCCTCCCCCTGTCAGTTTAGGAGTCAGCATTGTGAAATTCTGTAATCCCCAAATCCTCAAAACAAACCTTAAAGACCTTGTAAAATCATGTAATCCATTATCTAAAAAGATTATGCAGTGTGTCTCCTTGTGTAAGTTTATTGTGGAAAATACCTTATTTACAGTGCTGCTGGGCGCTCATATGACCAATCGGAGCTCTTCTTCCCCACTCCGAATACTGCACAGGGAGGGGCTGAGATCCCCACTGACGTCAGCCCGCTCCGAGAACTGTAAAGGGTGGGGCCACTTACCTCAGCTGGGAGGAGAAAAGACTCCGGCGGGTTAGTGAGCGCCCAGCGGCAGTATTTTTCACAGTACACAAGGAGACACACTGCACATTATATTATCTTTTTACAGAACGGATTACATGATTTTACAAGGACTTTAACTAGGTCTTATTTTTGGGGTAGGGCTTATATTGCAGCCATCCCAGAAACTCATGCTAGGTCTTATTTTTGGGGTAGGGCTCATTTTCAGGGAAACAGGGTATTATCTCTAAAAATTCACAGAGAAAAGGTGTCTGAAGACTTACCCAACAAGGGCTAGCACAGTTTCAGAAGACTGTGCTGGAGAAGGAGCCATTACTACCAGAGGTTCCCCAAGTAACACCAATTCCCATAGCAGCTGGATGTGGAAGAAGACTGGGGAAAAGCACCTACAAAAAAAAAAAAAGAACAGCCTCTTTTAAATCATATAAAAAAAGTTTATCCAAAAGAAAATCACATTAAATTGAACCTGTGCTTACAGAAAAACACCATAAAGTGTGACACATCTCTTGAAAACCCACTCCTAGAACCGCCTATACACACCTTCCCTATGCTACAATGTCTAAGGCAGGGGTGTCAAACACAAGGTCCGCGGGCCGAATCCGGCCCTCCAAGCCATTTCATGTGGCCCTCACCCTCCTCAAGACCCTAACTTCCTGCATTCAAGCAATGCATCAGCTTTTTCCCAGCAGCAGCTTAAGGAAAGGGGGGTGCAGTGTGATGTAAGGGAGGGTGGGGGACTCAACTTCTGATGGTGGGGTGGCTCTTAACATCTAATATAAGGGGAGGGGATGCGCTGGACATCTAACCTTACAGATACAACCGGCCCTTTTGAGGGCAATCGTAATGCTGATGCGCCCCTCAATGAAATTGAGTTTGACACCCCTGGTCTAAGGGATTATGTGAAGCTCTACAAAATTACAAAAAGAGTTTAGACAACATGAGTTATGTGTAGTTTTCCAATTTTTTTAAAAAGGAGTATGTTGTCAATGTTAGGGTCAGTTCTGAAATCAATGGGACAGCGCGGCTATACCACTGGCAATGTGCCTCTGTAGAGGCGCATTGTCGGCGGCATGAACCCTTTTTGTCCGCTAGTAGGGGATAAAACCGCACCACTAGCGGCCTAATACTGCCGCAATTCCTACGATAAAGCGCCGCTAAAAATAGCTTTACCGCCACTGCACCTCCCGCCCCAGTGTGAACCGTGCCATTCTGCTGACATATAAGTGCGTGACATGGTTGGCAAGCTGTTAAAAGGAGTTGTAAAGGCAGGTGTATTTTCTTATCTTAAAGCAATCTATACATTAAGATAAAAAGCCTGTGTGTAGCAGCTTCCCCAGCACCCTCTTATTACTTACCTGAGCAGCATCTTGCTCCAGCGATTTTCACAAGTGTCTTAGCCGGCCAGGTTAGTTATCCAATCAGGGGAGAGAGGGGGCGGGCTCGGCGACCACATAGCAAGCTTCTTGCTGTGGGGGCATTTGACAGGGGGAAGGGGCCAGGAGCACTGAAGAGGGACCAAAGAAGAGGAGGATCCAGGCTGCTCTGTGCAAAACCAACTGCACAGAGGAGGCAAGTATAACATACTTATTTTATACATTTTTTAAAGAGAGACTTTTCAATCAGTTTAAAGTGGTAGTAAAGCCCAAGTCTAAATATTTCTTAAAATGTTCCTTCCCCCCCTTTCTCCTACTTAGCATACGTGTATAAAAAGATTTGTGTATGTACCTATTCATAATTCTGTCAGATCACATGGCTCACCTGTGTAAGGGAGCGCTCCAACACAGCTGTGAATTCCTAAAAATGTGACATCACCCATAGTCTTCATGGCCAAGCCGTTGTCTGCAATCCCTCCTCTCCCCTGCAGCAGCTGTTGTTCACCAACAGAGCTGCTCAATCACATCACATTAGATAAATATACAAATCGTATTTATACAGGGTATGCAGGATAAGTAGGAAGATGGGAAAGGGGATGTTCTTAAATAGACAGGAGTTAAGTTTGTCTTCCACTTTAACTGCTGCAAACAAGACAACATGGAATTACAATAGGTCCTGTTATGCTTATACCTGAAAATATCTACTTCATGGATGGTTGGTAATAACACAGAAATTTGTGCATCTGTCTAAAAGGAAAGAAAAGAAACCGTCATTGTAATACATTACAATAAGAAAAAATTATATATTCCATGAAAAATTTCAGGTACTGCTACTTCTTATACAGTTGGAGCCAAATCACATCTTATGTGTTGGGTAGCTTTGTTCATCCAATTTGAATACATAGACTAGGCATATATTATTGTTTTCTATATTTTAAGTGATTTTAACAAATTTTACAAGGATTTGTTTTTATTTGTGTTTTATACATGTTTGTGTTTGAATTACCCATTGAAAACACAAAAATGTTGTTTCTTTTATTAGTAAAATAGTCTTCCGTGCCACAAGGGATATTATAGTAAGCAGTTGCTTGCAGCCCCTTGAGATTTTAATGCCCGGAAAATGTATAAGTCCAAAAAGAGCCCATTTGGTTGTTAGAGTATTCTGGACAGCAGAAGATTTGGATGTAATCAAGTCGAATGATAGATCGACTAAGGCCTCGTACACACGATCAAATCTGTCTGCTGGAAACGGTCTGCTAGACCGTTTCAGCAGACAGATTTGATCGTGTGTACGGGCAAACAGACGGATTTGGCCACCCAACAGATTTCAAAGCATGCTTTGAAATCTGTCGGCTGGGAACCCGTCCGCCCGACATGTCTGCTGGTTAGTACGCTAACCAGCAGACATGTTTTGTCGCACTGGTGCAGTGACGTGGCGGCGTCAGCGTCACCGCCACGTCACCAACACGCGAGCAAACCAAAATCCCAGCAGACAGATCTGTTCAAATCGGTCGGTCCGACCGATTTGAACAGACACATTTAATCATGTGTACGAGGCCTTAGATACAATCAGCCTGCCCATAGATGGATTGAAATTTGGACAGTTCCTGCTGAACTGGACTAATTTCAATCCATCCATGGCCAGTTTAAATCTATGTAAGAAACCACAATCCCCATTCACCCACTGTTACCTGTTGAGTCATATCCACAATCGGTGTTGTCCCTGGCTTGTCAAGTCTGGTTGGTATTCGCACCTGATAGAATGAAAGTTGAAGTTGTACACTGAGTAGTTAGAAAGGTAACACTCATAAGAAATATAGAAGAAGGAAAAATTTACTTTTTAGGCACCACTAAAGATTCAATAAAATAATTTTTTAATATAAATATAAATGATAAAATTCATATACAAGAATACTGGTATCCTATACATATAAAATTACTATAAGAATCAAGCTAACAGAACACCACAAGATCAAGTGTATTGCCGTTGTATGAAAACTCAAGATCTGACAGACAATGTGTCATCAAACTGTGATGCTGGAAAATTTCATTGCTGATTGGTATTCTCTGGGCTGTCACTTCCGATGTCTTGGGTATTTAGGAGATCGTTCTTAGAATGCTCAACATGTTTCGCGGGACTTGGCCGCTTCGTCAGGAGCTTTATACAATTCACTGGTTTTACTAAATAAACACTGTGACCACCACCAATCTTCCTGCGTACGCAACCCACTACAACACCCGGCCGGGTGGGAGGGGAACTGAAACTCTGTTATATAGTTGAAATAGTTGGTTTAGACACGAATAGGTATCTTCAATTACACTCGATTGGGATCAGCAGATCAGCACAGATATCTTGTATTAAGATGTTGCCCGCAAGTTTATTGCTAGAACGCCGTATGAATTGTGTCGCCTTGTCAATCCAGTGTATATCTTTAGTGGTGCCTTGCTTAAAGTTCTTTCTAAATCCCGCAATAACTCGCGGAAAACCTCCGCAATGTCTCCTGGGAACAATGACAAAAGCTCCCAGGAGACATTGTGGCATCGAGGAAGTGACGGAATACCCGCACACTACTGATGAATCCATATACAGGAAGCGGTCAGTAACATAACGGAATACTAAAAGTACAGTGGATCAAAAAAACAAAACACCTGTGGTTTAGTAATAATGCATATGAGCGCATCTTTTTTCTTTTTTTTTTGGTAGGGGAATGGGTCTTGGGTGGGCGTTCCACACTTTTTTCGACAGGACTTGGTTCCTGCTTTTAACCTTTTTTTCCGCCGCTAGTGGGGGTTAAAAGTGTTGCTAAAAAAAGCATTGCTTTATCGCTGACGCCGGGCGCTTTCAGTGTGCAAGTAGCCTTAAAGCAGGGGTTCGTCCAAAAATAAACTCTCTAACATTAGCTATATCTATCCAGCATACTGCCAACATCTGCAGTATGCTGGGGTTTTTTTCCCCGGTACTTATCGTAATACGAGCTCTTTTTGTCCTGCTCCGAGCGGGGGGTTTACTTCCAGGTATAGGCGTTCCTAAGCGAAGAGGATTTGATTGACGTGCTGCTAAAGCGCGTCACGCCTTCCGGAAATACCCGAAGTGACACTCGGGTGTTTACGGCGCCTGCGCAGTCAGCTCTACACAGCAGGCGCAGGCGCCGTAAACGCCCGAGTGTCACTTCGGGTATTTCCGGAAGGAGTGACGCACTTTAGCAGCCGTCAATCAACTCGTCTTCGCTTAGAAACGCCTACTGCCCGCACGATTGCCCGCTCACCGCCGGATAACAAGGCCTCGTATAAAGATAAGTACCGAAAAAAAAACAACAAAAAAAACACAGCCTACTGCAGATGTTAGCAGTATGCTGGACCCATTGTCAAAAAATGGATTTTAAGGTGAACCTCCTCTTTAAAGAAAGATACAAATATAACAGATTTACTGAGTAGATCACCAGGTGAAAATACAGGAACAAAGCCTAAAAGAAGAAAACAGTTGTTCACAGTGAAGCATTCAATGTAACATTGGAACCAGCATACTCCATCCCCTGGTTCCTAAGCTACTGTGTGATATCTGTCATCTCTTTTGAATGAAGCCGTCACCAGGCACATCATAGGTTATTGCAGGCATGAGCACCAGCAATTACAAGAAAGCTTTCCTGCGCATTTTCTAGGCTCGGTTATCTGTGTCTGCGTCAACCCCTGATGTGTCTGAATGAGAACTCCATTCATGTGTAAAGAACAATGGAGGCTGCGGCTGCAGATTAAAAGCTTGTTAATCTGCAAAGGACAGACAGAGGAGTAACAGAAACAGCTCATCATCTTGAAAATCATGAAATGAGTAAAGATGGGCAAACTATTTTCAGTTAATTGCAAACTGGGTGGCTCTAATTTATTTTCTTGTGTAAACCCTTGAAAAGGCAAGCAACAGACTGGGCAAAATAAAATTTGCCTGGGAAGTGATAGAGTGTGAATCTACTTGCATACATCAAACGACCATCAAGCACAGCGGGTGATCCAAAAACATATGGGAACAGAGCAGGTAACAAATACTACAGTTTTGTGCTATCCTGCCACATGTTTTAAGAATGATAAAAGTTCCGCACTTAGGTGTCATACCTTTATGACGAGTCCCATAATTGGCAGATGCAGAGTCTTCCCTGGCATAGGAGGGGGCCATCGGTCTACATCACTGCAAGCTGCAGAACGAAAAAAGGAAAGGGTTAGGCCGATGTTTAGAGTCAGTTATAAAGTGGAACAAAAAACTCTCTTGTTCAACATTAACTATTTCCAGGGCTTTTTTTTCTCAAAAAATAGGTACTGGAACTCAACCATGACGACTCCACCCACACACACCCTCCAAATCACATCAACTAGTGGGTGTGGTCAGTCAATCAGTAGGGGGGTCTTTAAATGTGCATTAAATACCAGGATCGCATTTCATATTACAGAGTGCAGAGTTCAGGGGGGTTACACACACACACACACAGAGTGCAGAGCAGTCACTTGTAAACACAGAAACCGGACTTCTATGTTTGTGGTGTGCAGGCAGCCCCCCCCCCCAACCCCAAGGGTCTGAGCCTGAGGTGGTGGAACCGAGTTCCACCAATTCCCCCTGAAAAAAAAGCCCTGAATATTTCTAATCTATATGCTGCTAGCATTAGTAAATAGTTTGGAAGGTAAATTATATATATCCTCCTCCATGCATGCCTGAGCTAAGGGCTGATAGATTCCAGGAAGTACATGAATCATCTGACATCACTCAAGATGGCCATGACTAGAAATATTGGGTGCCATTTTCCAAAGTGATTTCTCAACAAAATAGAGACATGGATGGATAGGTGACCTTGTTTTGAAAATTAAAAAATTAAATAGTTGGTTAGGTCGTTGGAGTCTGTACATGCTTTTGTTTTGTGTGAGAATATAATAAAATAGATTTGCATAATACAAAAAAATAAAATGAAATAGCATTCTCAGTTTGTAGTGCTTAGATACAGTTAAGTTCCACTTTAAGGTTAGAAGTAAAATGAACTTGGGGGTGTGGCCTGTCGCATCATGGAGTAGGAATTAAGTAATCAGTGCTCCGTGCATTACTCCTTTTTATAATTAATCCTACATTCTGGCGGCATCCTACATCAACCTGGCAGATTCCCCCTAGGGACCCAGCACACACATGCCACTGCAGCTCCACAGGCTCCCGAGCAATCGGTGGTCTAAACGGAGCGGCGCTTCTCCGCATGGCGACTGTTTTAAGACAGGCTGCGGCTTTGGTCTAGTCCCGGAGAGTGGCGGCCATCTTGCTGCTCCCGGATTCCCTGCCAGCCCTCCATCCTGGCCTTCCTGATGCCTGGCTCCCTCCTCACACTGTGCCAAGGGTCAACCGAATCATCCACCGCTGTCCACAGCCCTCACAGAAGCATCACTGAACACTGGCCTGTAGATGGCTCCTTGATCTGGCCTCTGAGTAGCGGCCATCTTGCTGCACCCTGAAGGACACCCACAGCCTCCACACCTATCACGTGACTGATCCGGATTTTCCCTGGCCACCAGAGTACCCTAGCCTACCTGCATACTACCTCAGCTGAATTTGCAGTAAATATACGCCCCTATCTGTGTCAGGACGCGGCTGCGGCCTAGCCCTAGGTGACACGTGCAGTGGCCATTTTGCTACACCCTCCCCTGTGTATACAACTGATGCTGTCCTTTCTGCTCCCCTGGCACCCAGCTCAACCCCCCCCAGTCTTTCTACCACTGCCATCTCTTCATTAAGGCAGTGGCCCTGACAAAACCCAAGACGGATGCGGCCGCCAAGCAGAACAAGTACTACTGTTAGGAGAAAAAAAAGCCTGGGAAGGCGGCGCTGCATTGTAGGGAGGAGAGATGGCAGGATCCGACACAGATAAGGTACTAGAGGCCATTTTCTACACTACAAGCCAACCTCACAGCTAAAATTTCTGAGGTGAAAATGGATATCTCCCTAGTCCGGCAGGACCTCCAAAAGCTCAAGGAGCAGGTTAAGACCTCCGAGACCAGATTGGGAGACGTGATCCCACCACTACAGAATACCTTGGAACGCATGCAATATCAGATCAACCAACTACTGGCGAAACAGGACGATATGGAAAACCGACACCGCAGGTTCAACCTTCGCTTTATTGGTCTGCCAAAAGGGTCTGAGGGGAAAGACGCGACGACATTCCTAGAGCAGCTACTGATCACATCGTATGGCAGAGAGGCCTTCTCGGACATATTTGCGGTTGAAAGGAGCGCGCCACATGGCCGCTAGGCCCCCTCCACACATTTAGAAGTACAATTAACTTAGCTTGACCTAAAAGGAGACCAAGATAATGGCATTGTTGAAGATTACGCACCTTACCAGTGTAAGGCTGATGTCAGATGGGCGTGGAGTTTCTACCGCTGCCAATACCTTGAACTTGCCAGCAGCAGCATTGCTAAAAGGTTATATAATGTGGAGAAGAACGGCGCTCCTCTGAGTGCAGTATATTTAAATGATTAATGAATTTATTAGGATAAAAAATTAAAATAGGAATTAACTCACAGGATAAGGGTTAAAATAGCTAAGGGAGGCTCGCTGTGTAGTCCTGATCCAGATAGCCGGCAGTGTGAGACGATCTTTAAGTGGTTAATGCAGACTTCTGGGAAAAAATCAGTGAGCCAATCACACAAGCAGGAAATTACATTTTCAAGGGTGTTCTACTATACACCAACTGTGTACAGAAAGCCTCCAGACTGCCACATTGCATTGAATTTTACAGAAAGTGACAGGTCTGCAAATTGAAAATTAAAACACTTTTTAATAATGTGCTTATTACGATATAGCTTGTGTAGCAGTTGTATGAGCTATTTTATGGGGGGGGGGGGGGGTTCTTCCACAAATGTGGCCCCTTTAAACATAGCTGCACGATAGGCGTATTTAAAAAAAAAAATATTTTGTATTTTTAGAGTGTTCATTTTTAAGGCTCAGGCTTACTTGCATGCTGCCATTCTGCTAAACAAGAGTGAGTATGGTATGTGATTTACAGTTTATGTGCTTGAGGTTAAATGGTAAGAATGTGATCTTGTGCTGGCAAAATACGGGTCTCCATTTTGTCTGTTCAGGGCTTTTTTTCAGGGGGTACTTGGGGAACTCAGTTCCACCACTTCTGGCTCAGACCCTTTGGTGCCTGCTTACCACAATCACTTGTAAACACAGAAATCTGGTTTCTGCGTTTACAAGTGAAAGCTCTGCAATCTGTGTGTAACCCCCCCCCCCCCCCGAACTCTGCACTCTGTATGTATGCAATCCTGGTATTTAATGCCCCTTCAAGACCCTTTTACTGTTTGTGAAACTTGAATGGGGTCATGGTTGAGTTCCTGCACTTATTTTTTTTTTATAAAAAAAAAAAAGCTCTGTGTCTGTTATGCCCTATGTACCAGTCACCAAAACTGGTCTGGATACATGATCATATTGATTGGATTATTGTACAAAGGCAGTGTCAGATTGCTGGGGACGTTGGGCTCTGTGTAGGAACAGTGGTCCGGTAAAGCTGCCACCATAGATTTGTTTTAGTTTGTAACTGGAATTCTACTTTATGATCATTTAATCTCTTGTATTAAATTAGTATTTTTTTGCCTGCGGCTTTAATAGACATTCTCATGGGTGTAGCAGAATAAATAGTAAAAACGGACATAAAAGACTGCTGGTGACAGCAGATGAAAAGTCAGCCCACCTAGTTTGCTCATTTTTCTTATTATGAGATTGTTGTAAAGGATAGGCCTTTGTTTATGCCAAACACATTTAAACTGTCTGCAGCTACATGTACAGGAATTTTCTCAAAGCAAACCCAGCCTGTAAGTAAAGTGATCACACAGTAACAATGCCCAACAATAAACAGCCCTTACACTAAATACAAATAGGATGCTGTAACAATCATGATATGTATATGGCTACTATGTGATGTATGGATTAAACTGCCTGACCGTTTGTATACTACTACCAAGTACTGTAATGCTTTTATGCTATCTGTACTATATGTATATAGATGACATAAATATTACCATGTATTACTGTCCTGTGTGCTGAGTATAGAGATTCAGCTAGTACAGCTTTTATGTGCACTTTACTGGTCAGACACCCATTGTCCATTATCACCCTTTTAGGTGCATGTTTCATTCAAAGTCCCAACTGTCTTTAAGCTTAATTGCCATACAGGGATGGAGGCATTGGACCTACATGTCCCATGCCTCATATAAAGTCCCAACCCTCCCATTCCCCCTTTTTTCCCCCTTAATGACAAATAGGATGAAACATTTTATTGTATAAACCAGTTTAGCGCCATGTTGCATCGTTCCAGGGCATGATGAGATTTGTTCAAGGTTGCACTTCTGGGCCAAAACTAAGAGGCCAGGCTAAGTAGAGTGCAGGTTACATGACCAAGTTTTTTTTGCCACCATGCATCATCAGCTGTTTGTAAAGGACCCCAACCAATGTTTAAATCCAAAATTCAATGGGGGGGGTACCCAAGTTAGAGTGGGTTTTAAAGAGCACAAGTGACAGCATGCATTGAGTCACTGAGAACTTGTTCACACATGAGGTGCTCTCTGAAGAGTTATCCACCTTCAGATCGCTCTTCAGAGAGCATTTGACAGGCAGTGAAGGGGCATTACATCACCTCACTACCTGCTTTAACCCCTTGATGGCCAAGCCTAGCTTTCTGCAACCAGGTGCATTGCACACGGTTGCAGGGTTTTTGCAGCCTGGCCCTATTCATGTGAATGGGTTGCAGTCAGCAGCGAGCGTCATTCCTGCCCAGTCCACAATCTTTGTATGTATACACACTGGGCCACTGCCCCTGCAGCTAAAGGAGGTAGCAGTTGGGGGCAGTTAAACCATGGGGTTTTATTAACCCACAACCTCACATATGAATAAGCCCTAACTATACTAGCCTGTCCTCTGTATACACTAGCCTCTCTGTATGTAACAATCCACATCTGTGACGCAATGTGACAAGCTCTCTGGTGACCCCGATGTAAGGGGGGCTTTCTGAAGACCCTGATCTAATGAGGGGGCTTTGGGGACCCTGATTTAATTATATATATATATATATATATACATATATATATATACACACACACACACTGCAGCATGAGTGCTGCAATGTGGATAAAGAGGGGAACAGTCACCCCCCCCCCCCCCTTACCCAGCAAGAGAGTTTATTTAAAAGGAAGTCTAGCGTCAGTATGATCAGCGACTTACCTGCTTCCAAGCACGGGTCACTTCTTTCAAAATACTCAGGGGCGATCTGCTTCACCACAGTGTTAAAAAAGTTGATGTATGGCAGTTTGCTTATCAGAACCAAGGACTGAAAAAAATGTAAATAAAATAAATTTTCCTTTATAAATTTAGAAATACCAAAGTGATTGTGAAGAAATTTGAAACAATCTTCAAGGCAGTTGTAAAGACTTCTGTGTTGCATATGTCCTCCTTATATTTACCAGCGCCCGATCCAGCATTGTGCATTAGAGCAGCAGATCTCCTGGATCTGTCCCTCCTCACTGCACAGATTGATAGCAGCAAGTGCCATGTGCTCCCAATACAGTCAATCAAATTCTGTGATGAGGAAGCAGGGGTGGGGCCGAACCACCCTGTCTGTGTCAATAAAATGTAGACAAGGTGGCTCGGGAGCGAGCCTGCATAAGTGTCCCCATAGGAAACAGCTTCCTTTAAAAAGAGAAAAACAGAGGCCAATTTTTTTTAAAAAAAATAAGCGTTTTCAAGGCGCTAAATTTCAGTTTTTTTTTTTTTTTTTCCTTTCTGTATAGCCTGTCCTTAGTTCTATCTGTGTGCATACACAGCTACCCTTGCATCGGTGGCACCGTCGCTGTGTGCCAGAATGACTAATGCAAAGGAGTGATGTAATCCTACAGTGGCCAATGAAGACGGCTGAAGAGCGGCACCCAGAAGATGATGCCAGTGCCAGTGAGGGCTGGGGACAATTGAAGGAAAGGCTGGTTTATCACTGCTTTAAGTTTAACTTTCAGGGACGTACTTGAGAAGTATCCCTTGTCCTGGTGTCTGCTCTCTTTGCTAAAATCTTCAGTCCTCTAAACCCCCCCCCCCCACACCCGCGCAGTAATCATCAGGTATTGTAGGGCTTAATATGAGCTGCCGGACCTCTCAAATGCACCTGTAAGGAGTGCCAACTATGTCTGCCCTTGACCCCCCCTCCTCCATTCACAAAAGCTGTATTCTAGCTTCCCGGAAAAGCGTTTCAATAAACCTTTTATTCATCTGCCCATCCTACTGCCCAGCACAGCTTATTGCAAATAGTGTGAATGGGCCCTAAAGGGAATTAATATACAAAATACTATACGGTACAATAGAACAGTAATGAAAGTGATTGTAAAGGCCAAGATATTTTATTTTAAAATAACAAAACTTGTTATACTTGCAAGCTCTGTGCAATGGTATTGCACAGAAAGTCCCTAAACCTCGTCTTTTGGGGATCCCCTGTAGGCACCCTTGGTTACGTCTCTTCTCCATGTGCCACCACAGGAAGCATTGCTTGAAGAAGGAACCAATTAACTGTTCCAAAACACATTGCATGTTGATGACATCACTTCCGGTTTGCTGTCCACGCTGATTGCTGGTCCCTTCCTGCTGATGTCACTTCCTGGATTTGGCTTTCATGCGGTCTCAGACAGCCTAGCTGTCTTCCCAGTATTCAGGAGGGTTGTGGCTTCCATCTGTCGGCCACTTCAGAATATGCTGCCATAGAATTACACCTCCGGCTATTCCCGAGACTCCTTGGGACTAACAGAACACCGGACCACCTGTCCTATTACTAATAAAAGGTGATCCTACCCATCCACCCTTTTGTAAGTGTTTTTAACTTTTTTAGGAATTATAACGTTTTGCTTTTGCACTTAGAGGCACCTTTCGTTCTTTTAATTTTACTTCAAGAGTTTGCTTCTCTCTTCAAGTGCTGCCAGAAATGCATGAAGACCCTCTTCCATTTCTACATAGACTGATACCTGCGTGATCTGTTACTCAGAGGGCCCTTATACACACACTCATCTGGCACAATAGGACACAAGTGCATGCTCACTCCCGAGCAAGGCTGTGTGCATCTATAGACAAACATAGCGTGGTTAAACCCCGCCCCCTGCTCACAGGATTTGACAGACAGCAGCAGGAGCCAATGGTTTCCACTGCTGACTCTGTCCTATGAATGCAGGAAGAGAGGAGAGAGCTGCTAGAGATTGACACAGCATTGGATCAAGTGAGGATTCAGGTGCAATAAAAATACTGGGTCATTTTGTCACCCAAATACAGGGAAAGCGTGAAGGTAAAAAACATACCCTGGCTTTAGAATCATTTTAACTACAGTTATCAAATTACAACCCTTTAACCTACCCATAAAAGACACAGAAAAGCATAGCAGCACTAAAAGCCATCATGATGTCAAAGTACTAAATCCAATAGGGATACAAGTTTGCATCATGCCATGTATATTAGAGCCTTTCAGAAAGCAGACAGTGATCTGTATTGGTGAACTTTAAAAAATGTACTTTTTTAATTTCTAGTTACAGAAAACACACGCATTAAAGGTCTCAGAAGTTTTGAGACCTGCCGCAGAGCGCCCATTTATACTCAGACCACTGACAGCGAGATGCGAGTCGGGGTTAATTGCACCCACAGCCAGAGATCGGCATTTCATGCAGCTGTCACGTTCTTAATTACCTTTTGAAAATATCCTCTTTTTAATGTCTTGTCCCGGACTTGTCGAAAATATACGTAACCATAGAAACAGGATGAATCTTTCTGTTAAAAAGACAGATATACCGTATATATGAATTAAGTCTTCAGGCAAAAAAATCAATATTTCTTTTTATATAACATTTTAGAAGGCTTGTTTTTTGTTTGTTTTTTGCCGAGACATTTTTAGAGGTATTTGATGATGAATGGCATTTACAATAAAGTAATGTTATTTGTTCAGCTGCACTTTGGACCAAATGCGGAGAACTTAAACACAATTTTTAATAACTTCAATACCAGGCACTTTGACCACCTTCTAGCTCAGGCCAATTTTCAGCGCTGTCACACTTGAAGTGACAATTGCACGTCATGCAACGCTGTACTAAAATTACATTTTAATAATTTTCTTCTCACAAATAAAACTTTCTTTTGGTGGCATTTAATCAGTCTAATGCAGCATCCCCCTTAAAGGGTTTGTGAACGCATTTGTAAAAGTCAATGCCAGCCCCACTATTAGAGGCTGGAATAGCACACGGTGTTAAAAGGGGTTGTAAAGGTTCGCTTTTTATTTTCTAAATAGGTTCCTTTAAGCTAGTGCATTTTTGGTTCACTTACCTTCTCCTTCGATTTCGCTTCTAAATGTTTTTTTCCCCTTTATTTCTTATTTCCTGTTCCTCCTCAGTAAGCTGTTCTGGCTGACTAACCCCCAGCGGATGATGGGAGCAAGTTTACTTAGGAGAAATAGGAAGTGAGAAATTAAAAAAAAAAAAAAAAAACATTAACGCCTCTAATGCAGCCTGATACCACTTAGGCCCCTTTCACACTACCGCGGCTTCAAAGTTGCACGATTCTAACACAATTTTTTCGGCCGAGATTTTAGGTATGCCTGTGTAAACATGTCATTGACCTCAGCTCACATCAAAAGTTGGACCAAAGTAGTACAGGGACTACTTTGAAGTCGCACAGATATAATTGGTACTCATTGGAATTCATGGGATACAACTCGTCGTGCGACTTTGCAGTCCTAAGTCGCAGGACAAGTTGCACAAGTGTGAAAGGGGCCTTACATGTTTGTTACATGTTACTTGTTTGTTTTTGCCATTTCCACAAATGTTTACAGGGCCGATGAGGCTTTTTCCATTATCTATAAAAACAAAAAACTTTATAGCATGCTTCATTGAATGGAGCAGTGTATCAATTTTTCTGGTTTATACCTGAAGCAAATTGCTGTATTTGCACGTTTGATTAAAATCAATAAAAATTATTGAATGAGAAAATGTAAGTTAGAAGTTGATTAGTTGACATGCACAGCTGCTCCAGATTCTGATTACTTCAATTTTGATAAAGTCACATCTAATAATTATACATGCATACATTATATTATATTATATACACACACATACTCTCTCTCAATATCTCACAAAAGTGAGTACACCTCTCACATTTATGTTAATATTTTATTATATCTTTTCATGTGAGCAGACTAAAGAAATTACACTTTTCTACAATGTAAAGTAGTGAGTGTACAGCTTGTATAACAGTTTAAATTGTCTGTTCCCTCAAAATAACTCGCACAGCCATTAATGTCTAAACCTCTGGGGAGGAAAAAAAAAAAAAAAAGTACAACCCCAAGTGAAAATGTCCAAACTGGGCCCAAAGTGTCAATATTTTGTGTGGCCACCATTTTCCAGCACTGCCTTAATCCTCTTGGGCATGAGTTCACCAGAGCTTTACAAGTTGCCACTGGAGTCCTCTTCATGGAGCTGGTGCTCCTCCACCTTCCATTTGAGAATGCCCCACAATCCACAGATGCTCAATAGGGTTTAGGTCTGGAGACATGCTTGGCCAGTCCATCACCTTTACCCTCAGCTTCTTTAGCATGGTAGTGGTTATCTTGGAGGTGTGTTTGGGGTTGTTATGTTGGAATACTGCCATGTGGCCCAGTCTCCTAAGGGAGGGGATCATGCTCTGCTTCAGAATGTCACAGTACATGTTGGCATTGATGGTTCCCTCAATGAACTGTAGCTCCTCAGTGCCGGCAGCACTCATGCATCCCCAGACCATGACACTCCCACCACCATGCCTAACAGTAGGCAAGACACATTTGTCTTTGTACTCCTCACTTAGTTGCCGCCACACACGCTTGACACCATCTGAACCAAAAAAGTTTATATTGGTCTCATCAGACCACAGGACATGGTTCCAGTAATCCACGTCCTTAGCCTGCTTGTTTTCAGCCAACGGCAGGCTTTCTTGTGCATCATCTTTAGACATTTGGTCTGAGCACTGACAGGCTGACATCCCACCCCTTCAACCTCTGCAGCAATGCAATCAACTTCTTTGGATGACCATGGCAAGGCCTGTTCTGGGTGGAACCTGTCCTGTTAAATCGCTGTATGGTCTTGGCCACCGTGCTGCAGCTCAGTTCCAGGGTCTTGGCAATCTTCTTATAGCCTAGGCCATCTTTATGTAGAGTAACAATTATTTTTTTCAGATCCTCAGAGAGTTCTTTGCCCTGAGGTGCCATGTTGAACTTCCAGTGACCAGTATGAGAGAGTGAGAGTGACGACACCAAATTTAACACACCTGCTCCCCATTCACACCTGAGACCTTGTAACACTAAATGAGTCACATGACCCAGGGGAGGAAAAAATGGCTAATTGGGTCCAATTTGGACATTTTTAGTGACTTGTGACCTGGCCCAGCCCATTGGTCAGTATGGGGTCCTATACTCTGACCCTATACTCACCTCCATGACAATCTTATGTAACATACATTCATTTAATTTACTACTTGTATTACAGATATAGTAAAGCATTTACCCCTGAAGAGCGAACGCGGTCACGCGAAACTTCATCAGGTACTATTGATGCTTGTAGATTTTTCTGATGTTTGTATATTGGTTATATACTGTTTACCATGTAGGTGGATTGTCTTCTTTTCACATTGTATGCACATTTTATCGGCCTGCATTCATACCCAAATTGCAATAAGAGAAAAGTGGATACCCTGCGCTGCCAGGTGAGTATAAATGGTAGCAGCTAACACAACTTTTTCAAAAAAGCAAAAAAACAAAAAAATACATAAGTGTAGCGCTGAAATGACTGGGTGAAAATCAATTACCATACAATAAATAAATATTGTATGGTAATTGATTTTCACCCAGTCATTTCAGCGCTACACTTATGTATTTCCAAATTGCAATAAACCTACTTTTTATACAATCATGCTGATATGTTTTTCGGCTAACCATACTCACCTCACTCAAAGTCACAGGGCAAACAATAATATTTTTTTATATATATATATATATATATATATATATATATATATATATATATATATATATATATATATATATATATATATATATATATACACACACACACGTATTGAATTGGGGATGGAGGTGATGTTGGGGTGACACCAGACCTTTTATTATGTCAAGTTGGACCCTTAGAGGTGTACTCACTTTTGTTTGTAGCAAAGTGTAATTTCTTCAGTTTTGTCACATGAAAAGATATAATAAAATGTTTACAAAAATGTGAGGGGCGTACTCACTTTTGTTAGATACTGTATATACATACACACACACATTTTAAATGTTTATGTATATTTATTTGCCAACCTGGAGCTTAGATTATTTTAGTTTAGTCTGTAAATTGCCAAACCTTTAAATAAACAGGCGATTCTCGGTCCATCTGATCCAAGACACAATGCAGGGATGACTTCCTGCCCGTCGACTGACGGAACCTGAAGCAGAACTGAGTGTCCCCCAGGCAGCCTGGAAACGAGAGCCAAATGCAAACAGATGAGCTCACTCAAATCAATCACTGTCACAATTTCTTGGGAGACGTACAGAAACACTGCGACTACCAGGAAGCAGAGCTGCACACATTATCTAGCCACCAAATAAAAACACAGGATCAATATTTATATGCCAAATTACGTTCTGCACTTCAAAGCCACAGAAATGTTTCAGTGCCCTTCCTTACTTCGGGAGAGCTACAAGCAAACCTCTACATGTTTATACAGCAATACCTTTCCCACAGTATGACATCATTACCTTCATGAAATGTTGATGACCCTGATAAACTAGGAATGGGTAATTGGGAAAGAAAGGATGTTTTTTCCAGTCTGTTACATTGTAAAAACATTGTGCCTCAATTAATATTGCTTCGTAAAATTACCTCCAGCCGCCATTATTTTTTAACCAGTTGACCTCCAGAAAAATAACCCCCCCCCCCCTTCATGACTAGGCCACTTTTTGAAATATGGCAACGCTGCGCCCAAATAAAAAATTTTTCCCCTCACAAATAGAGCTTTCTTTTGGTGGTATTTGATCACCACTGCTTTTTTTAAATTTTTTGCATTATTAAAAAAAAAAAAAAAACCCACACACACGGAATACATTTTGAAAAAAAAAAAAAAATATATATATATATATATATATATATATATATATATATATATATATATATATATATATATATATATATATATATATATATATATATATATATATATATATATAAAATATAGATTTTTTTTTTCTTTTAAAAATTGTGTGTATGTGGGTTTATTTTTTTTTACTTTCTTTCTTTACTTAGGAAATTATAATTTTCTAAATTTGAGCCAACATGTATTCTGTTACATGTTTGCATTTTGATTGGTTTACATGAACATTACAGCATCTACAAACTATGGGATATACTTACTTTTTTTAATTTTTTTGTTATACTAGTAATGCGGCGATCAGCGGCTTATAGCAGGACGATGATACTGCAGTGGACAATCTGACACTTTGCAGGAACCAGTGACACCAATACAGTGATCAGTGCTAAAACTAGGTTGGAAAGGGGTTAAACATCTAGGGCGATCAAAGGGTTAACTGTGTGCCGCTATGACTAGGGGAAAGAGAGGGATTTTAGTCCCTGCTTTGCAGGAACACATAATCCATCCCTTCCCCCGAGTCAGAATGGAACTCTACTTTGTTTACACATAGGCAGAGCTCAGTTATGAGTCTCTGCCCGGCACATGCAGATTGAATAATCACAGCAGAAGTGGTCCGTGATCCGGTGCAAAGCTGTTGCCCTGGTGGTTAAAGTAGGAGTAAACCAAAAGTACTTTAAAAGTGAAATTAAGAGCCGTTTTACACTTTTAGCGCTAGCGGTAAAGCTACGCTAATATTTGCGGCGCTTTACTGTCATTTTAGAGGCACTTCCCCCCCCCCCCCCCCCCGCTAGTGGCCGAATAAAGGGTTTAAGGTGCCCGCAAAGCACCGCTGCCCATTGATTTCAATGGACAGGGACACTTTAGGAGCGGTGTATACCCCCCCCTAATACTCAGGTAAGAAATGGGGGGGGGGGGGGGTGCTGCAACATTCAGAATATACAAATTCAGTTACCTGAATTGGAGTCAGGAAATGACAGGTAGCAGATGCTGGTTTTCTGTAAAGTAAAATAAAGTCACACTGGTAAGTAAAATGCAATATTACATACAGGATGGAGAGGCAATGTACAAGGTGATCTTAAAGGATAACGAAAAGCAGGAACAAAAATGTAATATATTGCATTCATATCTGAGCTAAATTAGTAGGGGAAAACCGGGTAACACACACAAAGTAAATACTGAACAACTCATCAGGAACTGCCAGAAGTTGCTCAGTCCATGGCCAATTTAAGCCTACTTCAGCAAATTGTTTCAACTGAGTTTGACGAGCCTGGAGTAGATAGACTCTAAAGCCAGTCATACGTGGCTTTAGTGAATTTTTCGATCAAATTGTGCACCATTAGTCAGCAAATTTATAATCAATAATGGGAGAATAGTGCGAGAATATAATTGAAAAAAGAATTGCGCATGAGCTGTGACCTGGAAAGAAACGAAGATGCCCGGCCATAAAATGTATTTTCTGTAACAACATGAGATGAGACTAAATGCTTGGTCGAATATCGAAATCAATGTTGGCACCATCAGATTGCAAAACGCACAAAATTTCTAATTTTCTAAAGAAAATTAATTCAGAATTCAACCCATGTATGGCCTGCATGAAGTACAATTAGCCTTTAAACAAAAAACCAAGTGACACCTACCATCCTTTTATATCACTTACCTCTTTGTCAGTTAGTTTGGCATGTGGAGGATACAAAGCCTTTGGGGGGAAAAAAAAAATGGTATATATAACATGATCTAAAAAAGGTACACTAAAGATAAACAAAAAAAAAATGCATATTGAAAGCTATATACAGTACATACTGAACCAAACATAGTCAAGCATATCTAAACCTATAGGACAAAAAGAAAATACAGTACATCTGGAAAGTATTCACAGCGCTTCACTTTTCCCCAAAAAAATTATGTTACAGCCTTATTCCAAAATAGATCAAACTGATTTTTTTTTTTTTTAACATTACATTCAGGCGAACTGTTATAATGACAATCGACCCTTTTTTTTTTTTTTTAAATCCTTTCCGTACATACCGTTTTAGATGTATATGTTCACCGCTTCTACCGGGTTTAATATTCGGAACTGGGCGTTACTAGTTGATTGACAGGCTTCTGACGGGCGCATACAGCGCGCCACGAGTTGCCGAACGTCGGTGCGCAGGCGCGGTATAGAGCCGACTCGCAGTCCGGCTTCTTTCGGCAACTCGTGACGCGCTGTATGCGCCCGCCGGAAGCCTGTCAATCAACTAGTAACGCCCAGTTCCAAAGATTATACCCGGAAGAAGCGGTGAACATATACATCTAAAACGGTATGTGCGGCAAGGATTTAAAAAAAAAAAAAAAAAAAAAAAAGAAGAAGAGCCGATTGTCATTCTAACAACTCGCCTGAATGTAATGTAAAAAAAAAAAAAAAAAAAGGGTGAACCCCCACTTTAAAAAATTTACAAATACCACCCCATAACGACAACTTAAAATAATATTTTTTTTTGCTAATTCCCAAATGTACCTTTCACCTCTCCGTCCAAGACACCAAATCCTCTATTGATTTTAACAACACCCTTCCACCTCCACCTACCTTCCAGTTCCCCTTATGAGGATATGTAAACATGATGAGTTAGGGCTCTTTCACACCTCCGTTCAGTTTTTTAGATCATTTTTTTCCCCCTTCAGTTGATCCGTTTTTTCGTCCGTTTTCCGTTCCGTTTCCGTTCCGTTCCCGTTCCGTTCCGTTTTTCATCGTTTTTTTTTTTTTTTAGAACTTTTTTTCATATTTTGATGAAAAACTGACGTTAGCGGATCGGATGGTAAACGGATCATCCGCTAACGTCCGTTTTTCGTCCGTTCCGTTTTTTTGACGGAAGAAAAGTAGGGTTTTCTTCCGTCCAAAAAAACGGAGCTTACCGCAGACGGATGTTAACGGACGTTAGCGGATGCTCATCCGCTAACGAACGCTAACCCATAGGGAAGCATTGAGGTCCGTTAACGGACGTCCAAAAAACGGACGAACTGAACGGACGCGTGAAAGAGCCCTAAGCCTCAAGGTACATAACTGCTTAATTTCATGCTGAATAAATTAAATTAATAATGTCTCTCAAATGGAAAATCTTTAGATAGGGTTTTTACTCCAAAAGCATTTTATTAAAATAAAAATAAATCTGATTTAAAAATCAAATTAGATTTTTTTTTTAAATCATTGATTTTTATTCACCCTGGGTGGAACGTGGTTCAATGGTGTGCAAAGGGCCTTCCTCCGCTCTCAATGTGCTCTCCTAGCATGAGACAGCAAATGCGGAATTGGCAGAGAATCCATTCTGCTGGCTCAGCACAGAACAAAGGTCTCTAGAGATATCCCAGCAACATCCTTTCATTTTCCCAGCCATAAATAACCTGCCACCGGCTCTATGATTACATAATGTGGTACAGGTGAAAGTCCAAAGACAGGAACGATAGTGTGATCACACTTCATCTATGTACGGGGCAGATCACAATTTTCACTTAAAGGAGTTGTAAAGGTAAAAAAAAAAAAAAATAGCTGCCTTTACCTTAGTGCAGTCCTCCTTCACTTACCTCATCCTTCCATTTTGCTTTTAAATGTCCTTATTTCTTCTGAGAAATCCTCACTTCCTGTTCTTCTGTCTGTAACTCCACACAGTAATGCGAAGCCACCCCCCTTGGACAACAGGAGAGTCTGGACGCTCTCTATGTTGCAGATAGAGAAAGGAGCTGTGTGTAAGTGGGTGTCCTGACTCTCCTGTAGTCCAAGGGAGGGGGGCGAGCACAACACTCCACACCAGGGAGAAAGCCTCGCATTACGATGTGGAGTTACAGAGAGAAGAACAGGAAGTGAGGATTTCTCAAAAGAAATCAGGACATTTAAAAGCAAAATAGAAGAAGGATGAGGTAAGTGAAGGAGGACTGCACTAATGTAAAGGAAGCTATTTAGGGGGAAAAAAAAAAAATTGTACCTTTACAACGCCTTTAAGTAATGGTAACATGATCTGTTGCTGAGGCTATAAGAAAATCGTTTATTTTACTGAATGGAAATGAAGTGTGAAAGGATATGCTTTTTATTGCGGTTTGAGGCTGCATTCACACCTTAGCGACACCTTGCGCAACGTTTTGTACCGCGTTTTGCCGCGACAAAACGCGTCGTTTTAAACCCAAACTTTTTTTACAGGTCATTGTCTGCTATGCCGAACGCCGAAGCCGCCTGAATACGCACGACAAAAAAGGGTGCAGGACTTCAAGCTTAATGCGTTTGGCGTGGAGATGTGAACCATCTCCATAGAGATTCCTGTTATTTCTCCCCTCCAGCGTATCTGAGCGTTGCGCTTCATGCGTTTTGTCGCTCAGGTGTAAATGGAGCCTAAGATTAGAAGTAAAGAAAGACAAAAATAAATAATGTTAAAACATAAAAATGTACAATCCAAAAACAATCATAAATCAAACCATAATAGGTAATTTCTAAAAATGCTAAGTTATTCAGAAACTTTTTAAAGTGCAGCTAAAAGCATTTTTCTTTCCATTTTGTATATTGTAAGGGAGGGTTATAACCCGTCAGTTTTTAGTTTCCCATGTGTGTCCCATAGGGGAGATTTTGCTTCACTTCCTGTCCCATAACCAAAACCAGAGAGGAAATCTCTCCAAAGTGAGGCGCCGTACACACGGCAGAGAACCTCGACGGGCAGAACACATCGTTCCGCCCATCGAGGTTCTCTCCCGGCCGTCGAATTCGGCGACCCGCCCATCGGGAATGGCAACCAGCCATTCTTCCAGGCGGGCCGTCGAAGAAATAGAGAGCGTGCTCTCTATTTCGGCTCGACGGGCTTCCCGACGGGAAGCTCGCTGAGACCGTACACACGGCCGAGGTCCTCGCTGGAATGTGCATTCCAGCGAGGTTCTCGCTGATTTTCAGCGAGAACCTCGGCCGTGTGTACGGCGCCTGAGAGGCTCCTGAATCACTATTCTGGTGTGATCCCAATATTAGTGATTTTCTTTTACTTTTCAAATTTCAATGTTAACAGTAATCAGGGCAAATAGGGAAGGTGAATCTCCCTAAAAAGGAGGCACAGACAGCAATAAAAGCTGACATGTTTTTTCCACTCTCTCAAAAAAAAAAAAAAGAAAAAAAGTTTTGCCTTTAGATAACCACTTGGCCTCCAGAAGACCCCCCCCCCCCCTTTTATGACCAATTTTTGGTTGCCAAAAAACACTGTTACTTTAACTGACAATTGCATGGTCATGCAACACTGTACACAAATGAATCGTATATAATATTTCCCCACAAATAATGCTTTATTTTGATGGTATTGGATCACCACTGGGATTTTTTGCTCTATAAAACAAAACAAAAAAAAAAAAGGGGGGGGGGGTTTTAAAAGTCTATTATACAGTGCGGAAAATAAGTATTTGAACACCCTGCTATTTTGCAAGTTCTCCCACTTGGAAATCATGGAGGGGTCTGAAATTGTCATCGTAGGTGCATGTCCACTGTGAGAGACATGATCAAAAAAAAAAAATTCAAGAAATCACAATGTATGATTTTTTTAACTATTTGAATGATACAGCTGCAAATAAGTATTTGAACACCTGAGAAAATCAATGTTAATATTTGGTACAGTAGCCTTTGTTTGCAATTACAGAGGTCAAACGTTTCTTGTCGTTTTTCACCAGGTTTGCACACACTGGAGGAGGGATTTTGGCCCACTCCTCCACACAGATCTTCTCTAGATCAGTCAGGTTTCTTGGCTGTCGCTGAGAAACACGGAGTTTGAGCTCCCTCCAAAGATTCTCTATTGGGTTTAGGTCTGGAGACTGGCTAGGCCACGCCAGAACCTTGATATGCTTCTTACAGAGCCACTCCTTGGTTATCCTGGCTGTGTGCTTCGGGTCATTGCCATGTTGGAAGACCCAGCCTCGACCCATCTTCAAAGCTCTAACTGAGGGAAGGAGGTTGTTGCCCAAAATCTCACAATACATGGCCCCGGTCATCCTCTCCTTAATACAGTGCAGTCGCCCTGTCCCATGTGCAGAAAAACACCCCCAAAGCATGATGCTACCACCCCCATGCTTCACAGTAGGGATGGTGTTCATCATTCTTCTTCCTCCAAACACGGTTAGTGGAATTATGACCAAAAAGTTCTATTTTGGTTTCATCTGACCACATGACTTTCTCCCATGACTGCTCTGGATCATCCAAATGGTCATTGGCAAACTTAAGACGGGCCTCGACATGTGCTGGTTTAAGCAGGGGAACCTTCTGTGCCATGCATGATTTCAAACCATGACGTCTTAGTGTATTACCAACAGTAACCTTGGAAACGGTGGTCCCAGCTCTTTTCAGGACATTGACCAGCTCCTCCCGTGTAGTCCTGGGCTGATTTCTCACCTTTCTTAGGATCATTGAGACCCCACGAGGTGAGATTTTGCATGGAGCCCCAGTCCGAGGGAGATTGACAGTCATGTTTAGCTTCTTCCATTTTCTAATGATTGCTCCAACAGTGGACCTTTTTTCACCAAGCTGCTTGGCAGTTTCCCCGTAGCCCTTTCCAGCCTTGTGGAGGTGTACAATGTTGTCTCTAGTGTCTTTGGACAGCTCTTTGGTCTTGGCCATGTTAGTAGTTGGATTCTTACTGATTGTATGGGGTGGACAGGTGTCTTTATGCAGCTAATGACCTTAAACAGGTGCATCTAATTTAGGATAATAAATGGAGTGGAGGTGGACATTTTAAAGGCAGACTAACAGGTCTTTGAGGGTCAGAATTCTAGCTGATAGACATGTGTTCAAATACTTCTTTGCAGCTGTATCATACAAATAAATAGTTAAAAAATCATAAATTGTGATTTCTGGAATTTTTTTTTTGGATTATGTCTCTCACAGTGGACATGCACCTACGATGACAATTTCAGACCCCTCCATGATTTCCAAGTGGGAGAACTTGCAAAATAGCAGGGTGTTCAAATACTTATTTTCCGCACTGTAATTATTAAAATAATTGCTATAAAAAACATAACCAATATTTGTTTTTTTTTAAATCAAAATTTCATCAAAAATTTAGGCCAATATGTATTCTGCTACATATTTAAAAAAAAAAAAAAATCACAATAAACGTACTGTATATTAATTGGGTTACACAAACATAGTGTGTACAAACTATGGCATAACAAATCTTTTTTATTTCTGTTTTATAATAGTATAATGGGCATTCTGACACTGACACTATGCAAAAATAATTCAGTGATCTGTGCTAATAATATCCACAGTTCGCACTGCGATCTGTGAGCCGATCTGGGGGTGTCATTAACATTGTAGTGACAATTGGGCCCCTTCAGTGGGCAAAATTGTGGCCCCTTTAGTGGGCGAAATTGTGGCCCCTTCAGTGGGCGAAATTGTGGCCCCTTCAGTGGGGTTAATAGGGGGAATTGTGGCCCCTTCAGTGGGGTTAGTAGGGGGAATTGTGGCCCCTTCAGTGGGAGAAACTGTGCCCCTTCAGTGGGAGAAACTGTGCCCCCTTCATTGGGAGGAACTGTGCCCCCTTCATTGGGAGGAACTGTGCCCCCTTCATTGGGAGGAATTGTGCCCCCTTCATTGGGAGGAATTGTGCCCCCTTCATTGGGAGGAATTGTGCCCCCTTCATTGGGGGTTAGTAGGAGGAATTATGCCCCATTGTTGGCGTCAGTGAATAAAATAGTAATTCAAAGGGCATATAAAAGGCAAAGGGCCCTGAGGCAGCAACAGTGTGCCACTTTAATGTCAATTCCAAACAATGGAATAAAAGAAAAATAATGAGACAGGTTCTTGGACTTACGGATTTATTTAAAATATATGGAATGATTTTTCTTACGATTCCATAGCGGAATTCAATGTTAGCCTGGGGTTTTACTGTAGCCAGCAACCATGTCGGAATAGCTGACGCTGACCTAGAACAAGGCATTCTTTCGTAGTATAATCCTTGCTTCCATCAGAGAACGTATTGTATACAGCTTCTTGTACAGGACATCGTATATACATGACCTGCAGTCACAGGCAGCCACGTCCCCGGCTTGACGATACAACGCTAATATTTACCCTAGGAACCAAGCTCACTGCTACGTGTCTAGTAAACATTAGCAAGTGATAACCCACAGATTTCTCCCATGGACCTACAAATCGTCATCATCAAACCTGCCACAATTCTGGCAAACTTCAACCGAGCAGATGACACAAAGAGGATAAACAGAGATGACCTCCAAATAAAAAACGGTCTGCCAAAAATGAGCAAACCTGGAACTTCCAGGAATAGAGCCGGCAATGCTGGGAATTGTAACAAGTTGCCGAATGTTACCGGAGTGACAATTCTTCGGGAAGGCCTGCACAGTTTGTAAATGAATGGCACAGTGGATTAGTGGTTAGCACTTTCACCTAGCAGCACTAGGGTCATCGGTTTGAATCCCAAACACAGCACTACGTGCACAGAGTTTGCATGTTCTCCCTACGCCTGTCTGGGTTTCCTCCAGTTTCTTCCGACACACCAAAAACATGCCGGTAGGTTAACCACTTAACGCCCGCCGCATGTATATGTAAGCCAATCAGCAGCCAGGCTGAGCGGCGAAAAGGATCTCAGGACCGAGCACGGGACCTTCGAGGGGTCAGGTAATTAGAACGGTGGCTCTTTCCCATGTGATCCAGCATACTGGTGTCAGCCGGTGTCACATTTGACACCTTTTTCAGGGGGAGGGGGGCTGCAGATACCTGTCTAAAGACAGGTATTTGCACCCACTTCCGGCCCAGCATTCTCGGGCAGAATGCAGGCATTTCGTCACCTCCCGTCGCCCCCCCCCCCATTGTGTGCTGGGAACACTCGGCTCCCAGCACACAGCGGGAGCCAACCGGCGGGCGCAGCATGACTCACGCATGCACCGTAGGGAACCGGGCAGTAAAGCCGGAGCGCTTCACTTCCTGGTTCCTTCACCGTCGATGGTGGGGGGAGTGATGAGTGATTGCTCGTTCTCTGCTGTGGACGGCGCAGGAATCCAGGACAGGTAAGTGTCCTAAGGGCTCATTTCCACTGGCGTTTTTACAGCCACTTTTTTTGAGCTCAAAAACGCTTTTTGCGCGTTTATGCGCGTTTTTTAATGTCTGGCGTTTTTACAGCTCTATTGCTGGAGCTTCAAAACGCACTGGTCCTGCGTTTTTTTTGCCGCTTAAAAACATCTCAGCCACCTACAGCTCAAAAACGTCATGGTGGGCATGAGGCCATAGACTAACATAGAGAGCCGTTTTTAAGCTGCAAACAAAACGCTCAGAAAAGTGGCTGTAAAAATGTCCGTGGAAGTGAAGCCTAATATTAAAAGTCAACAGCTGCAGTATTTGTAGCTGCTGGCTTTTAATATTTTTTTTGGAGCGGACATCCGCTTTAAACACAAATTTGCTCTAAAAAAGGAAGCATTAGTTACAATGTTTCATGTTGTTACAAACTTAGACTGCCCAGATTTTTTTTTCTTTACACAGAGAAGTTTATCCCTTTGATCTAAGAAGGAAGCATTAGTTACAATGTTTCCCATCCTCACTAAGGGTAATAGGCAGTGGAGCCTTGAAACTTCACTGCCTGTTTTCCTACTGCGCATGCGCGATTCGCACGGCTCTTTATGAATGGACGGCTGTTCTCTGGGATACACATACAAGTGCTTTCAATCATGGAGGCTCGGATATATGTGGGTGTTACCTAGGGCAGCCAGAATACAAATGCAGCCTGACCAGGAATGCCCACTCTTTCAGAATGACATCCATGAAGACAGAATAAAACTTGTATAACTTCTCCCAATAGCCAACTCACTGCCTGACAGAGGGCGGAGGGCTCTTGATAAGAGTACTGAGGCAGGATCCATATATAGCACCCTGCCATTACCTCCCACCAGACAGGATCTGCTTGCATTGCATAGAGAAGCACCTAGACCCACCGATCACATCACTGAGTTTGAAAAAAAAGTATGTATTAAAAACAGTCAATCATTTTATTAGCCTGTTGATAATGGAAGAACGGAGGAACCGTGGAGGGCAAAAAAAAAGCAGAATAAACTTCAGCTGTAACAATGATGGATGGTGATCTTTGGTCACATGGTGTACATGCTCCAGCTGACTACAAAGTATGTCTTCATATAATGACATCAATTACAGGCTTTACTTGGCCTTTAGGTATGATTAGGGACAAAACGCTTATGACATCATGACTGATATTTGTTCAGCTGTTACCCCGGCAAAATACTAACAAATATAAAACCTGCGCAGTCAATTCTTGGCAATCACCGCACTGTGACATTCTTCCAAGACTAATAAAATTTAACCATTTAAAACACAAAACTATGGTCATACAAGGTGAAACAGCTCAGTTAGAAAATGCATGTGGTGGGTTTGTTTAGAGAAGGACATAGAAAGCAGTGACTGCCAAATATGTCACATGTGACATAACATCAAACGGCCATTGAGCAGATGGAAAACAAGCCTTTCATTTCTCTAAGGTAGGGGGTAGGCAACCTTTGAGAGGTGAAGATCTACAAAAACAACATGAAGAAAAAAAAAACAAAAAAAAACAGATCACCAGGGTTCGCATACATTTTTAGTTAAATGGCAAGTCTTTAAAGGGGTGTTCCATCCAAATGTAATGTTTATTAAAAGTCAGCAGCTACAAAAAGTGTAGCTGCTGGCTTTTAATAAACAGACACTTACCTTCTCCACGTTCCAGCGACGCGCCGACCGGGGCTCCGCTCCTCTCCCCCCCCCTCCGCTGATTTGACAGGCGATCGTCTAGGACCTGTCAGTGTCCTAGACGATCGCCAAAGGGAGGGGCTGCAGTAAGGCGATTAGGCCTAATTGCCTTACCAGCCCCTCGGCGGAAGCAGGAAGTGGGACAGGAAGTCCCACTCCTACTGAAGCCCCCACTCCCCCCCCCAAAAAAATGACATGCCGAATGTGGCATGTAAGGGGGAGGGGATTAAGCGGAAGTTCCATTTTTGGGTGGAACTCCGCTTTAATAAATAGTAACAAAAAAAAACTTTTTTCTGCCAAAAGAACTGGTATTTATTTTATTATTTTAAGACTAGTGTGCATGGACCCTCAAAGTGAACAGTGTCACTCAGTAGAGTGGTGAATGGTGTCAGGAGGGCAGTGGACGATGCCAGTCTTTCTTTTAGTTTTATTATTATAATTTACAATATTATTTTGTATTTTTTTTAAATAAATATTTTTTTTTTAGCAGGCCTGTGGGAGTCCTTTGATGAAAAATCAGGGGTAGAAGCAGGCCCCCCCATGTATCACTTTTGAAACAGAGAGCGGAGATTGGGGACACAGTCCTCAACCTCTTTCTTCAGCCTCAGCAGCACAGAGTAAACTGGAAGAGCAGTCTCTCTGAATAGTCTCCCTGATCGTTCACAAACGAAAGCACAGTTTACTATGCTTCAGTTAACGAATAAACACAGCGAGTCATCAGTACCCATCACTCATTATGTTCATTCAGTAAAGGAGGAAGGGAAGGACGGACCAGGGGAGCACACAGGGTGGGCCATTGGCAGCAAAAGGAAGGAGAACTTGAACAGAAGGGTCAGCATTTACTGGAACTGATCAAATGTACCTTACTTCTGAAACTGGGGAGGAGGAGAAACTGGCTTTCTGCTGCTGCAGGAGAAACATACATGGGACTGGTTCCAGTAAATGCCGCCCCTGCTCCTGTCCAGGTTCAAGGAGTTGGCAAGCAAAGGATTTGATCTATCCGTCACCTGCCTGGTGGAGCTCAGCTCTTTAACAACTAGCTATTCACTTCTAAACCTTTTTGAAAACGCTCCTAAACACTGCAGAAATTGCTTGGACCCCTTTCACACTAGGTCGCTTTGCAGGTGCTATAATGCTAAAAATAGCGGGTGCAAAGCGACCTTAAACAGCCTCGGCTATACCGCCGACAAAGCGCCTCTGCAGAGGGTAAAAGCATCCCGCTAACGGCCGAATAGCGACGCAAAATTGAAAGTAAAGGGCCGCAAAAAAAAAAAGAGTCCCTTTACTGCTGGCGCCGCCCCAGCGTGAAAGGGGTCTTTATGTTAGCGTTTGTTATCCAGTGTTTTTTTTTTTGCAGTTTTTGCGCGTCTAGTGTGCATAGAGCCATTATTATTCAAAATGGGATCAAATATAAAAGTAGGCCTATGCTACACCAACTGTTTCTACTATAAAAAAAAAAAAAAATGTTGACAGCTGTCCAAGGTGCTTTTATTGAACTTGTAAGGGGGTGCCTTAAACTACGGCCCCTTTTGCACTGGGGCGGTGGGTGCTGTAGCAGTATAGCGCCGCTATTCTTAGCAGCAATATACCGTCAGAATTACGGCGGTACGCGGCCAAAAAAGAGTTAATGCCGCCCGCAATGCGCCTCCGCAGAGGTGCATTGTCGGTAGTATAGCCGCAGTTTCCCATTGCTTTCAATGGGAAGGAGCAGTAAACACACTGCTCCAAAAGAGCAGAACTTTTGGAGCGGTCCTGCTAGCACACCGCTCCAGTGTAAAAGCCCTCACTGGAGAAACAGCAGCCGCTGTTTAGGGTCGGTTTGCAGACGCTATTTTTAGCCTGCAAACCGCCCCAGTGTTAAAGGGGTCTACTTTTTACAAGTTATTTGCTCATCTACAGCACTTATTATAGCTGAATTGGTAAAAAAAAAAAAAAACACACACACACACACACACACACAATTTCATGTCGTCAGGCAAGCTTAGATTTTCTTATGTACAAGCTGTGCTGTCAATCAGCATGTCATAGAGGACGGGGTTGGACATAATGTATCATTTCAAGGAAAGGATTGCTCAGCAGATTAGCCAGTGTATCAATAGAAAACATGAAGATAAAATAAGTTATTTTGTTATATTTATTTTACAATTCTGGTTCATGTTGACAGGTGGTAACAGCGCTATCATTTAGAACCATATGCTGTTAAATTGGAGCAGAGATTTCTCATCACTGTACTGAGATTATACAATCTGTTGACTTTCGGTATTTACATTAACCTCAGATACAATTACAGGTGAACAAAGTGTGATATTCTCTTTGTGTTATCTCAGATGTCATCTTCCAATGTAGATTGGTTATCTGCTGATAAGACACAACTTCTAATTTATGCATTGCTCATAT